>PVJA010008468.1:46959-64451 GCA_004027025.1 Myocastor coypus
CCAAAGACAGGCCACAAAGGGTCTGACTCCTGGCCAGGCCCAAGGCAGCAGCTGACTAGCAGCAGGAAGGGGCTCAGTGAGCAGGCACAGTCATGGGCCCTTTCAACCTATCCCCTATAGGAGCTCAGAGCCTCAAAGGAGGCCATGTCCCCAAAGTCTGAATGAGTATATGTCCCCCCAGAGGAAAATATGCCAGGTTATGGGCAACCCATCTGCCACCCAAGGTCTGGGATTGGATACCCCATCCCACAGCTTATATCCTCTGAGACCTATACCTATCCATGCATCCCAGATTCCAATGCCTAAAGTCAAGGGGACTGAAGTGAGAGCAGCCCAGTCCCCTCAAGGCCTCCCACAGGCTACCAGGAAAAGAACAGCACCATGTGGAAGCCTTGGTCCCTGCCCACTTCCTTTCTTCTGCAGGCACAGCCCCCACTGCTGCCGCACCCTACCTTGACCCAGCTGGATCAGCTCCTCCATGCTGTACTTGTCCATGGCTGCCTGCTGGCCAGGCCAGACTATCCCCAGAACCGGCAGAGAGGAAGGCCAGGCAGGATGGAAGGAAGGGGTGGGAGACAGAGGGAGGGCTCACTCATGCCCTGGTCTCCCCACCCAGCTCTGAGAGTAGTGGCTCCTCCTCACAGCCACCCCTCAGTCAGCCAGCAGAGCTGAGCTGAATGAAGCCCAGCAGACCAGCAGGTCAAACCAGCCCAGGGGGCTGGAACCAAGGGAAGAGGAAACAGGCCCTGGGTCCCCAGCCCACTGGTCTGCCCTACTGAACTGGCCCCATCCAGCCCACCCCACAGCCTTTCTTTCCCTCCACTGGCCCTGCCATCCTGGCCCTGCCACCCCACCCACCCACATTCCAGGCGTCCATGTGCCCAGCCCATTCCATGAGGCCACGTGAAAGCAAGAGTCCTGCACTCCTCCATCCACTGGTGACACTCATTCCCCAGCCCCCAAACCCAGCAGCCCCCTCCTCCACCTGCCTCCAACTCCCAGCTCAGTCCCAGGTACTATGGTCTTTAAACTCAGGCAAGTGAGACACATCCTACCTCCCCACACCTCTTCCACCCAGCTGTACAGAACCCAGGAAGTACAAATCTAACCTCACCACAGGACGGGTAAAAACCTGCAGGGTTTCAGATTTCTTTCAAATAAACAAGCCGATCCACATGCAAAACTAATAGTGTTCATCCCAGAATCTACCTAGACCTACAGCCCACCCCAAGGATGTTCTGTGAAGCTTGTAAAAATAACAAGGGGGGGCCGGCAGGATGGCTCAGTGGGCTAAGGCGCCTGCATAGGAAAACTTGGGCAGCTGCAGAGACCGAGGTTCGATCCCCGGCACCACATGCTGCGCCAGCCCTGCTCTCAGGGCAGGCTGAGCTGGCCATATAAATAAATAAATAAATAAATAAATAAATAAATAAATAAATATAACAAGGACTTCCAAATCCCTTCCCCACCCCCTCCACTTGAGGAGTCAGGATACATAGGTATATGTCTGTTTTTAAGGGAGAATTAATGCTCACATGGGATCATTTGTCTGATGCACTATCCAAGATGTCCCCTCAGAAGCAGTGCCCTTGCAAACATACAAGGTGCTTTTCCACATGTTGTGGGTTCACTCTGAATTTTGATCCAGGCAAAGCATGCCTGTTTGGGGTTCAAGTGAAATTCACATACAAACTGAGCAGATTTCCAGCAGGGGACACCCCCAGGCCACCCCTTCTCTGAGGGGCAGCTCTTGGCAGGGCTGTTATCCTTACCCTCAAGGTCCTCCTTAATTGTTCCTGAGGCTACCTCCCTCTCACTCTGTCCTCACCCCATAGGTATGGGGATTCCCTGAGGCAGGGGCTCAGTTTGGGTCTGAACAGAAAGTAGACACCCTGGAACAGGGTGTGCCTGTGGTCCTGAGGTTCCCATAGGTGAGGGATGGAATTCATCACACAGACCAGCAGGGCAAAAGAAGCACAGTGGTCTGGGGCTGGGTGCAGCAGGCACTCCCAGCAGCCCTACCATGTCCTGGCTCCCTAGCCAGGGCTGGGTGGGGCAGCCCATCTGACCACAGCCATTCTGGTGATCACAACCTGACCTGGGCCTTCTGCAACTTCCTGGAGGGGACATGCTACACAGAAGGACAGTCTCCCTGGCCCACTACTTGTTCACTTTTGAAATACTGAGAAGCTAACATTTTTAGATGCCATCAGAACCATTCCAGCCTGTATATGGACCCATCATTGCCCCCCCCATGTGAGCCTGGGGACACAGCCCTGGCCACAAACCACACCCAGGACCCAAGGCCCCAGGCTCAGCCCTAAAGGGTCAAGAGGAGGGAGGGGGCCTGTAGAGCGGCCCTGACGCAGCCTGAAGCTGGAGTTCATTTCCTGTTGGAAACTCTGAGCTGCCACTGGCGGCTGTGGCTAGGAAGGGAAGACTGAGTCACCTCCAACATCGACAGGGGTGCCCTGCACTCTGCCCACTGAGACCACACCCAGAACCCCCTCCTGGCAACAATGCCAAATGCCGGCACAGCTGGCCCAGCCTGAGCACAGACCAGGAAGGAAAGCAAGAAAAGGAGACAACCCCCCCACCCATTCACCACACCCTTGACCTGAGAATGGAGACGGTGTTTCCACCCAAGCAGGTCAAGGTAGCCAGGGGTACTCGGTGGGGAGAAGGACCCAGAGGCTAGGGCCAGAGCCCGGTCAAGAGCTTTTCATCTCATACCACCTCCTATTTACAGTGAAGTATATGCCAGGAGACAGTTCAGTAGAATAAGCGCTTGCCTGGCAAGTACAGGGTCCGTGTTCAAACCCCGGTACCGCAAAAAAAAAAAAAAAGGCTATTTACAGTGAAGGACAGGTAAACAGGATGAACCTATTTACAGGGCCATGAGGAAGGCTACCTCTCATGCCACAACCTCCCCAATCCTAGTCAGGGACCTACTGGCCTAGTCCAGACAGGCCAGGGCCCTGCCCAAGCAAACAGTTGTACACAGTTTGGGTTCTGAGCCTGGGTCTCCTCACTGCCTCCCCAGGCCCCAGGACATTGCTGCTGGCCTGGCTAACCTCCCGCCAGACCCCCTCCCATCCCCTAGACAAGCTCCTCCTTAGGTGGGGCACCACAGAGGGAGGTGGGGACAAGCCCGCTTTGCACTGGGGGATCCAGGCTGCCCTAATCTGGTACTGAGAGCAGTGTGCCCCAGGACAGAATACCTGTACTCAGGCACAAGCACAAGGCACAACTGTCCCCCTGGGCCTGGTCAGCATAGAGTCTTGGGGTCACAGGGAGGGTCCCTGTCCTATCCTAAGACCTGATTTCCATCTGATGGGCTCATCTAGGCCCTGGACCAGATCAGCCCCTCCGTGCCCTGGCCTCAGGCCCACCAGAGTTGCTCCTGCTTGGGCTCTGCCTTTCTTCTCCCCTCCCCCACCACATTCCTCCACCTTCTCTCTTCCCTATCCAGATGCCGTCCAAGACTCCAAGATGGGGTCACAAAGCATGCTCACCATGTGCAACACAGAATCTGAGCCATACAACCACGTGCCACACCCATTGTGGGTGTGACTTAAGGCTCAGGGGTCAAGCGCTTGTGCAGACCACACTTCTGGAAAGGCTCACACCAGCAGCTCTTCTGTATGACCCCTACTTCGGAGCAGAAGGATTTCAAGACAGACAGGCCACTGGGACAAGGAGGAAAGCGCTGAAGGTGTTCTGGAGAGAAGCCCAAGCTAGATCAGGCCAGTCCAGGTCCCGCCCCCCACACGATTTGCCTGCCCACCCCAAGGTCCTCAACTTAGGAGGAGGAGCCAGGGAGCCCAATGGCCAGAGCACCTAGCATCCTTGGGCAGAGAGGGCGCCACCTGCTGGTACGAGCAAAGCCCCTGCACCCACTGTGCCTAGCAGCCCATCAGGCCTAAGCCTGAGCGCTGCAGACATGAACAGATCCCTTCCCACCCATCTCAGCCTACAGCCAGAATGAAGCTGACCTGTGGTTGGGGAAGGCTCTGGCATGGGCATGGCCAGGGTCCCTGGGGTGGTCACAGCCACCACAGGAGTTTCAAGTGCCCCTTCCTCAAGCTCCTTCCTGCGGTAGTTCCGCCGTTCCTCTCGGGCTGGGTCTTCAGCCAGCAGAGGTCCCCGCTTGGATGGGCAGCTCAGGGGCCCCTGCACAGCCTGCACATGTGGGGTGCGACGTGCAGGCATCACCATAGCAACAGGGCGGCGCACACGCTGCAGAGAGGCAGGCACAATCTCCGGTGGCAGGTGCAAGTACTGGCGTAGGTGAGCGATGCCCTCATTGGTTAGGTACCAGTAGAAGTGGCGCCAGGCAAAGGTCTCCCGTACCAGACCCCGAGCCCGGAGGGAGGCCATAGCACGGATGACCTGTAAGTTGGTGACGCCAGGCACGTGGGGGTGCAGACTTCGGGGCCTTCGATCCTTCTTGGCCACCATCACCCCCTCACGGAAGAGCACTTCATAGATGGACCGAAGCTGGTCTAGTGGCATGAGCATGCCAGCCACCATGGCTGCCAGGCTCCAAGTGGTCAGCACAAGGACAAGGGCAGCAGGTGGAGCACAGCAAGGAGGCCAAAGAGGCTCCCTCAGGACACGCGGCAACAGCCTCCGGCACTAAACTCAAGGGCACCGGCTCAGCAATGTGGCTCCGGCGCCTGGCTCTGTGGATTCCTGCCGGCAGTGCTGCCTGCCTGAGCCTCCCGCCTGCCCGCCCTCCAGGCCGCCTGGGCCGGCCCCCTCTGACTCAGCAGCAGAGCGGCCCCTCCCACCCACAGCAGACAGGGCCCCTTGCAAGTGCGGGGCACCCCAAGGCAATGACCACCTCAACTACTCCCCCAGTCCCTCCCAGGTCCTACAGCTCCAATTTCAGAAATTACATCAGCTTCTAAAACACTTCTTCAAGGTTCCTAAAAGTGAAGGGGAGAAGAGGGAATACAGAACACAAACCCCAGGAAAAAAGTGGCAAATGAGCAGAAGACAGGGAGCTGAGAGGATGGACCCTGGGTGTGGTCTCCAGGAGTCACAGATTTACCAGGGTCTAGGAGTTTGCTGGGTTGTTTGAATGGGGGCGCAGTCAAGGTCCAAAAGAGGGGTGGGGCCTGGGATGTAAGCTCAGGTCTTAAGGAAGAGGGCTGAGGGACAGCAACAGGGGGCAGCTGCCAGAACACAGGGACAGGCAGTTACAGGAATCACTGGCTCCTGTCCATCAAGCAGGCAAAAGGACAGTCTCCATCTCCAAATGCCAGGCCTGGAGATAGCAGTCGCTAGATTTAACACTTCCCATTCCAGGCCAACTCAGCAGTAGTCCAAAAACACAAGGTCTACTCCTAGCCCAAGGCACTCTGAGCAGAGCACAGAGTGGGGAACTCTGGGTGAGGCTCTTATCTACCCCCACTCCAGGACAGTTGTCAGAAGCCTGGGACACCCAGCTGCCACAGAAAATCAAAGTCACCAAGTCCCTAACCGCCCCTGGCCTAGGGCCCCTGCTGCCCACGCTGCCTCGTAACCTTAAGTACCTGCCCATGTCTAGGGAGGAGATTCAGAAGAAAGGAGAATTGCCTCAGCAAGCTCTGGGAGCAGCCCAGCCACACCCATCATCACCCCCACGGCCCCACCACTAAGGGTCCAACCACAGATACCCTGAGTGCCTCACTCCCACCCAGTACAACTCTCCATGCCATATCATCAACCCCCACCCGGATCCTTGCTCTCCTCAGGCTGACACACCCATTCCCACCAAGCACTGCGAACCGGGAACTGATTATAAATAGGGCGGGGGTGGGGGATCCTGCGGTGGGAGTCTCTGGCCAGCGGCAGGCAGGCAGCCAACAAAGCAGCCTGTGGGGCGGGTTTATGAGCTGTCACCATGGCACTGTGAGCAGGCTGCAAACAGCACACACCAACACAGACTCACACACAGGGTAGCAGAGCTGCAGTGGAAACTCTGAAGGTTCGGGCCAACTGTTCCCAGAGACTTCCGGTCAGGCAGCTTAGGATCACCCTAAATACCACCCCCAGCCAGGCTCAGACGGGAAGAAGACCAGCCCCAGGAGACAGCCCCAGCAGCACATGGTGTTAGCGCGTGGAGAGCAGACACAGCCCTCAAAGGCCACAGCTCAGCAGGACCCTCCAGACTACTGGTGCTGTAGCCTTGAGAACAAGCACCAGCTGGGGTCCAGGCATGCCCTCAGGCCAGCCCAGTCAGCCCTGTGCCCACAGAAGTTTCTATTCTCAACAGGGCATGGTGGTGCATGCCTGTAATCCCAGCATTCTGTGAGGCTGAGGCAAAAGGATCACAAATTCAAGCCCACCCTGGGCAAATCAGTGACAGAGACTTCATCTTTTTTTTTTTTTTTTTTTTTTTTTTTTCTTTTTGAGACAGGGTCTCACTATGCAGTTCAGGTTGGCCTTGACCTCACTTTTGTAGCCCAGGCTGGTCTCGAACTCGCACTGATCCTCCTGCCTCAGCCTCCCAAGTGCTGGGATTACAGGCATGCGCCACCACACCCGGCAAGACTTCATCTTAAAATAAAAAATAAAAATGGCTGGGCATGTAGTTTGGAGCAAAAACCCTGGGTTCAATCCCTAGTAAAGGAAGAAAAAAAAAAAAAGTTTCTACTTTACTGGCCTGTGCCTCAGCACCTCCACTAGCCTCCTGCAATCCCCACCCTGACCACCATAAAACCTTTTTGCGCACTCACCCTCTCCCCACCCCATATTACCCACACCACCATCCTGGCCTAATGAGCCTAACACCTTCAAATTTCCAAACCCCTAACAAACCAATCCATGGCCCCCACAGTGTCCCCAGATGATCCCAAGCCACATACAAGGGCCCTTATCTCTTAGGCCTAAACTGCTTCCACACTGGCTTACAGGGGTGCGGCGCAGGACCCTGTCTGGGTATTCAGCCCTGCCACCTCCAAGCTTCTAAGCAAGTGAGAGGGCGGGTCTGTGGGAATTCCCCCTCCGGCCAGCAGGAGCGTCGCCACCACATGGAGCAGCGGGGAGGAGCCTGGAGCCAAGTGTGTACACGTGCGCGTGTGTGCGCGTGTATGTGCGCGCACACACACACCATGTAGGTCCAGGTATTCCCCGGATCCCTGGGCTTGGGTGTCATCCCCCCACTCATCTTGACCCCACCCTGCAATGTTGCAGCCCTGGCAGCTAATGCAGCATTTGGAGAACTTGAGAGGTGAGCTGGCTGGCTCTTCTCCCGTCCAAAAACCACCAGGTTTCCTGGGCAACCAGTCCGAGCCTTAGGGCAGCCCCCACCCCACCCCCACCAGGACAAAGCACCGCAATGTGGCCTTGCCCGGGGCCAGCCCGCCAGGCGCCTCTGCACAGTGATCTAGGCTGCAGGGTGCACACTGGGGCGGGGGAGGAAGGGGCTGTAGCTGCAGGACTGAGCTCTCACAGCGTCCTTGCCCCGCCACCACTGTAGCCTGCTTCAGACACTTTACTGCAGGGCTGCAGAGTGCCGCAGCCACTGCACCCCGCCCCCTGCGCGCCACTCAGGAGGACCCCTAGCCCAGGAGGAGTCCTGCAAGACAGAAGGGGTCTCCTGCGCCTCCAACTCAGCACTGTCTCCCACACCCCCCTCCCTACGTCCTCCCCTCCCCCCTGCCGTGCAGCCTCAGAGCTGCAGACGACCAGATAGCCGCCTTCAGGGGCTGCATCCCGCCGGAGGTCACTGGAAGGCCAGAACCAGCCTGACTGCACCTTTGAGGGAGCTGATCTCGTGCTGGATGGCTCTCGAGGGGTCCATGTGTCCGTCTGGGGCTGAGTGCTGCGTTACCGTCCCAGCAGAATCCAGGCCCGCACTGCACTGTCCAGGCCAGCACCGCAGCTTGGGGGAGGAGCCAGGAGGTGCAGGGCGGGACTTGCCGGCCAGAGGTGGAGCTTCTGCTGATCAATGCTCCCGGACGTGGTAGCCCCGGGCGCATGCTCCTGGCCCTGTACCCACGCATACACACATTTCTGCCTATTCTGTAATGGTGGTCCTGTAAACCTGCTAATTCTTGCAGCCTGCCCTGCCAGAAGACCACAGAGAGGCATGACCTACCCTACAGTTCCCAGCCTCTGCCCCAACAAGCCATACTTCAATAGCCTGCAGGATGCACATGAACAGAGAGCATGGTCCCAGCCTTGAAGCTCCATCCACTCACTCCCTGCAGGAGACAACCACTAGTCCAGAGCAAGAGTGGAGCTAGAGTGATGCCTGCAATCGTGTCCAATACCCTATACTGGCTTGATTCATCCAGGAGAAGCAGCAGCTGTGCCTTCTGTGGGTCCTGTCCCCTGCCTATACCTGAGTCATCCTACCTGTCCTTATGGGTCAAGATGCTTCCATACCCCACCAGGGCCCAGACTTGGCTTCTCTCAGCTGGCCTGCGCTTGGGATGCTCTTGGCAGCCTAGCTCTGCAGGATTCCACAAACCAATGCAAAGTAGCTCAGGCCAAAACCCTGGGGCTCCTCAGCCCTCAACAGCCAGCTCCACAGGACCCACTGGGTCCTTCTAGCTGTCCATCATCTTGGCACCATCTCCACTTCCATCACGATGACGGACAGCTCCCTGAAGGACCCCAACTCCATACAACAGCAGATGCTCTGCTCCCACCATCATAGACAGCTAAATTAGATAGAAATGAACAGTCAGAGAAGGATTGGGCCCTTGCTGGAGTCAGTGCAGAAGATGAGGACACATCAACATTGTGGCTGGAGGCAAACCTGAAAAGAGTCAGGCCTCAAGCGGAGATGGCTAGCCTGGTTACAAAACTCCTTAGAGATAAAGGAGCAGTTTGAAATATGCCAATAACTAGCACTATCTTGTTCAATAAGTCCAGCTAGGCATTAGATGCACAGGTGGATGACCAGAAACTTCTAGGCCAATCTATACTCCCTACCCTTTTCTAGAAATTTTTTTTAACAGATTCAAATCTTTATTATTTTGAAATCATACAGGTCTTTTACAACATAATATTTTGTTACTTAAGTGGCCTCTAAATGGTTGATGTACAGTGCATCTTTTTCTGAAACTCAACCATGAATCATGATTTCATCAATATGATTATTCTAAATAGTCATAAAAGGGGCTGGGGAGATAGCTCCATGACACAAGTACCTGCCTGGCAAGTGCAAGGTCATGAGTTTGAACCCTGGTTCCACCCCCCCCCCCAAAAAAAAAGTAGTCATAAAGATGTTGGGAAGTGAGTGCCCCAATAGGAAATGACAACAGCAGACTCTTCCCAGTAGAATCCAGTGACTACCTGCTGAAAGCGCTTTTCCAGATTGCTGATTATTTATGGCTGATCTTAAAGTCAGTCAGCCAAATTACAGAGTTCCTTTTCTGAAACATCAAAGAGCATTTTAAAAAATGAAAGAATTTGCTTTAGTAATCTACTGAGGCAAACTCAAAGTTATGATTACCTGCATGCAGTAACACTCTTTAAACAGTTTTGAAGAATTCATACAATTTTATAAGGAATGTGTTAAAGAGTACAAGTATTCCAATATTGATTTGAGAAAAAGGCAAATGCTGGTAATAATAGCTAACATTGAACATCTAAGTTCAAGCTAAAGTGAATTTAACAGGCAATTAATATGGCAAGCCATAAGCCATAGCACACGGGGTCTGCCCTTGGAAAAGATGAATTAATTTGGTAAACTCTAGTTTGGTTCTAGAATTATCTGGGTACAAAAAAATAAATGAATAAACCCTCAAACCATTTTTAATTTAGCCAAGCATTTATACACCCTTGCTACATACTTCATTCCTTTTTGAACCAACATTAGCTAAGCAATTATACTTGTAATCCCACAGGTTGACCCATGTTGTACGCACACTGTAATCTTACTGTATGAAATACTACTGACAAAGAGCATCAGTGGCTACTCAATCAGGACCCTTCCTGAAAATCCAGGAGCTATTCTTCCTCTTATTATTTCCACTAAAACCCTCCTAACCACCTCCTTTGGTTTGTAACTTTATCCCTCAACGCTGTGAGACCACCCATTTAGCATACTGAACATCTAATGGGTTGGGAGTTATCCCACCTCACCACCCCCAGCCAGCACCAATGGACTGTATCCAGCAGAGAATGTCCAAGCTGGTAGGGTGAGGTGAGTTCTACCTCTGTATGCCACAGGAAATCAAAGGGCATGTGCCATGTCCACACTATAGGAGTATATCCTGGGCCCCCTGTGCTAAGAGGAAGTGCAGAACAGGAGTGGTCTTTACAAGATGTGGCCAGCTGCCTCACTCCCTACCATATATAAGTCCATATCCATCTGGTATCTTCCCCTGGGTTCCCCTGCTGACCTTGCAAGTTCATACCATACCAGCCTGGACTATCTCTTTGAGGTGCCCATGCTTTACATCGACAACCTACTGTGTATCAGGTTCAGGCTGTGGTGGCAGATGTGATAATGACACAGACTGTCAGGCAAAGAAGCCAAGTGGCAGCCCATCCAGCAGAATTAAGGTCCCTCAGTCCCATTCCTGTCCTACCTCAGACTCAGCCAGTCCAGGGCATAATGACAGTTTCAGGAAAAACCAGTTGCTAAATTTTGAAAAACACTAATGTGAGGAATTAAAACAGAATTTTGTGAACCATTACAATTAAATTCCTACATTTTAATAAGCTGTGTCTGATTAAATCTAGATTTGGCTTGCAAGCAAATAACACTTCCTTATTAAGCTTCTAATGAGACTGACATATTTATAAACAGATCTAAAAACTAAAGAAAAGCTCAGGGGCTGGGGAGATACCTCCATGGCACAAGTGCCTGCCTGGCAAGTGCAAGGTCGTGAATTTGAACCCTGGTCCGCCCAAAAAAACTCCATGCTGGTCCCATTTTTATTTTAATGTATTTGGTACAGGGTCTCACCAGGCAGCTTGGACTCATAGTGATCTACCTGTTCTCAGCCTCCCAGTGCTGGAATTACAGGTGCGCTACCACACCTGGTCTTGGCTCAGCATGCACAGGGTGGGCCCAGGGATCAAACTCCTGATCCCTGCACTTGCCTAAGCAGGCACTTAGTCTACCCAGCTATCTCACCAGCTGCTAGTTCTGTTTTGTAAATATATAAACTAATTAAATTGGGAGGTAACAGAACTTGAATTCAGGACCTTATGCATACCAGGTAGGTGTTGTGCCACTGGGTGATATCCCAACCCCTATAAAATCAAGTTTTACAAGACCACAGGCTTTGTTTTTTGGACAAAGTTTTACCGTGCAGCCTGGGCTGACCTGGAACTCACGATCCTCTAGCCTCAGCCTCCCAAGTGCTGAGGTTATACAAATATGCAACCTCTCCCTGCTTTGAAGACTTCGGCAATCAACAACAAAAAGAAGACTATGGTTTTAAAGTACTGAAAGACAAGGATGGAGGAAGCTCTAAAAAGTTGCATCCTCCGAGGTCATGCATTACCCAGCTCCTATTCTCCAACTGCAAGTCAGGCTGTTCATTTGTGTGGAACCATCTATAGTCAAGAGGCTCTTAAAGAACCTTAAGAGCCAGTCGTGGTGGCAGAGGCCTGTAATCCCAGCACTCAGAAGGCTGAGGCAGAAGGATTGCTGAGCATTCAAGGCCAGCCCAAACTGCATAGTGAATCCCTGTCTCAAACAAACAAAAACAAGATATTATAAGAATGGTACCAGTAAAGAAGTCCCATCAGCCTGCCCTACTCAACCCACCTGGCATAATGACCACAAGGCACAGACTTGGAAGGGTAGCAAGAAGGAGCAGCTAAACTGGGCATGGTAGCACAAACATGCAAAACCAGCACTCAGAAGTCTAAGGCAGGAAGATTGCTGCAAGCTGGTGGCCAGCCTAGGCTACAAAGTGAGTTCAAGGCTGGCCTGGACTGTATAGTAAGACACTGCCTTAAAAAAAAAAGGAAGAAAGAAGGAGGAGGAGGAGCAGCAGAGCAGCTGCTAAGTGGGGCGGAAAGAGGTTGCAGACAGCCACCAAAAGAAGGAAGGTGCATGAAAGCCCTGAAGTAAGAAGTGTCAGAGAGTGCGGCAAGCACCAGAATAGCCAGATCTCTGGCTGACAGTGGACAAGAATCTGGAGGCAAGATATGTGGGCTATGCAGAAGTGGAGCCAGTGTGAAGCCTGGAAACTCTGATCACCCTGCCCTGGTGCATGAAAAGCAAATCTGGGACCCTCTCCACACATCACTTGGCCTTTTCCACTCCACTGCCCAGAGATACCATCACTCTGAGTCCTTGGCAACCAATTCACAGACTACAAACTCACATGATAAAAATCATGTGAGTCTGTAAAGGGCCGGAACACCCCTTGTGGGGCTGGGCTCCTGGATGCAGCAGGAAACCTGGGGCCTCTGCCTGTTCTAGCTAGCGCCGGTCCTCAAGCCCAGGATACCTAGGCCAGGGGCTCACACCCTGGCCAAGGCCCAAGTTCTCTCCAAGCTTTCTGCCAGGAGGCAGTGTATGCCTTGGTGGACTCCAGAGCCCAGGCCAAGCCTTGACAATGCAACCAGACCCCACCCTTCTGCACACAGCACCTGGCTGAGCCCCCTGCAATGCACCTAACAAGTCCCACATAGGACTTGTGACAAGCAAACCAGCAGGTGGCCACAGGCCTACCAAGGTAGGGGCCTTCGCCCTGACTCCATATACCCACATGATTATTGATGGCTCCACTGCTAAGGCCCTGCACATTGCCTACACTTGGCTTGGTACTCCCCTCAGGTGCTGCTCCCATGGCTTCTGTGCCTTCCCCCAAGTAACCTGTCCGTCAGGGCTCACTGTGGCAAGTGGCCCAGTGATCCTACAGCATGACCTGTGATAGCCACAGGTCCTACCCAGGGTAGACCATACTCAACAAAACCCACTACAGAGTATTCCTGCAGAATATCTTCTCCCACACACAGTTCCCTGTTCTGCTCCCTGTGTCATCTCAACAACAATGTCAGGTCTCTGGTCTCTGCCCCATGGCCTCATCCAGCAGAGCCCCAGTCTCTGGGCAGGGCTCAGTGACTTCAGCCAGGGGCTCCAGGAGCACACTGCTGGGTAGAGTGCCTTGGAGGCACAGAGATTTACTCCTCGGGGTTCCATCTACCTCTCCCTTTAAAGCCCAGTATAAGAACATCCTGGATGCCAGGAGCTACTAGAAACCACCTTGGACAGAGTTCTAGGTCCAGCCATAAGTCCCACCATTCCCTAATATTCCTCAACCTTGTCCACTGTCTCTCACCAGCCTGAACTTGCTACTGCCCTTCTCCCTCCAGGACAGCACCAACCATTTCACGTCCAAGTGCTGGCCAATACACCCAGAGGGCTGGCAGTACATAAGCCAGGTCACAGCACAACCCTGATGCCATCCTAGCCTTGCCTGGGAACCAACTCCTCAGGCACTTGCAGCTCAGTGAATGCCATCTCCAGGCCTTTAGTCCTGTCCCACTGCACCAGACACCTCCATGGTTCACCTCCTGAAGGTATCACCAAAGAAAACACTATGCCAAACACAACAACAAAGAAAAGCCTTGACATTCATGGAAGAACTACCTCTAAGGAACTCTATTAACATCATTTAACTAGTAGAGTAAAGGGGAAAAATCTGTAGATTTGGCTAATGTCCCCCCAAAGTCTCATTCAGACATAGATGGGGTTTTTCAGAGGTGGCTGGATCCAGGATATATAATGCTGCGATTAAGGGTATGTTATTACTGAATTAGTCCACTGACTGATTTGGCACAGTTCTGAGTGCAGATAATGGGAAGGCCCACCCCAGATGTGAATGCTACTCTCCATAAGGGCATGCAGCCAGGATCGACTCTAAGAGACAGAATGAGGGTTGCTGTTGTCGCTTGTCACTTGCTCCTTGCTACCTTCTGCTGCCCTCATTAGCCATGAAATGTTTCTCTTCGGCAATGCCCCTCTGCCATGCCACCCTGCCTTGGACCCAGCCAACTGTGAACTGAAACCTCTACAAACTATGAGCTACAATAAACCTTTCCTCTTTTAACTTTGGGTGTCAGGTATTTTGTCTCGGCAATGAGAAAAACGACTAAGACACAATTCGTTTGGTAAAAATCAATCAGCATTTTTTTTTTTTTTTTTTTTTTTTTGTCTTTTTGAGACAGGGTCTCGCTATGCAGTTGAGGTTGGCCTTGAGCTCACTTTTGTAGCCCAGGCTGGTCTCAAACTCACACCAATCCTCCTGCCTCAGTCTCCCGAGTGCTGGGATTACAGGTGTGAGCCACCACGCCCGGCTTCAATCAGCATTTTTAACTCAAAAAAAAAAACAAAAAAAAACAGATCCAATAAACTGGACAGAACATATATTCTTAGCCTGAGGATAAATGTCTCTCTGAGGGAGAAAGGGGAGCATGTGAATATGAAAGAGAACGGACAGTGCAGCTCCCACCCAGCGCTAGTGCTGCAAGCATCAGCATCAAAGCATCAAAGCATCAAAGCATCTGCAAGGCAGTGACTGATCCTATTGCCACCTGAATAGACTCTGCCCAACTCCTGGAGGCAAGAGACACAGTGTTCATGGGAGGAGTGGCTACTTCAAACTATATATATATATATATATATATATATATATATATATATTCTTGCATTCTTGCTGTATAGTTTGGGCTGACCTTAAATTCACTATGTAGCCCAGGCCAGCTTCAAACTCAAAGCAATCTCTCTGCCTCAGCCTTCCAAGCGCTGAGACTGCATGCATGCACCACCATGCCCAGCTTCAAATACATTCTCAGAAGACTCATAAGACTCTCAGACGGGAGGCTGAGGCAGGAGGATCGGTGCGAGTTCGAGACCAGCCTGGGCTACAAAAGTGAGCTCAAGGCCAGCCTAAGCTGCATAGCGAGACCCTGTCTCAAAAAGACAAAAAAAAAAAAAAAAAGACTCTCAGAGACCATCAGTAACTACTTAGGAAAATATAATAGGGGGGAAGAAAACCTTAATCAACAAGGTAAAACATAAAATGCTCTACAATAAAATGAATAAGATAAATAAGATCAGGCACAGAAAGCTTCAGATCCAAATTTAGAGGTCCAATCTTCCAGACAACACAGAAAAATGTATGCCTGAAATAATAACTGCAATTGTTTTCTTTGGGGGGGGCAGGGGTTGGGGGGACTGGGAATCGAACTCAGTACCTTACACTTTTCAATCAGGTGCTTGTGCCACTAAGCTATATCCTTGGCTCCTTGTAATTCTTTTCTTTTCAGAAAAAAAAAAAAATGTAGACGAGACCAACTGTAAAGCCCAGACTGGTCTTGAACTCACTATGTTGTCCAGGCTGGCCTCAACTCGGAGTGATCCTCCTGCCTCAGCCTCACCAGTGCACCCAGTCTAACTGCAATTCTGATCAGCTCTCCTGCTGGCTCCAGGGGAACATTCCATTGATCACCACCACTTTGGTTCACCTAATAGCAAGGCTGGGTTGTTTGGAACTGTAACGCTGAGGTTGGACAGGTACAATGAGTCAATCTCAGATACTGCTGGGGGTAAGCAACTGCAATACCTAACAAACATCTTACAAATTACTTTAAAATGTGTTTGCAAAAAACAATTCATACAAATTATAGGGCCTGGCAGGATGGCTCAGTGGTCTAAAGCGCCTGCTTAGGAAAGCTTAGGCAGCTGCAGGGACCGTGGTCGGTTTGGTTCCCGGCACCACATGCTGCACCAGCCCTGCCCTCAGGGCAGGCTGAGCCGGCCATAAAAATAAATAAATAAACAAACAAAAGTTCTGAAACAAGAAAATAAATAAATAAATAAATAAATAAATAAACAAAATAAACAAAATAAACTTGGGGCCCGGCGGGATGGCTCAGTGGTCTAAAAGCGCCTGCTTGGGAAAGCTTGGGCAGCTTTAGGGACTGTGGTTCAATCCCTGGCACCACATGCTGTGCCAGCCCTGCCCTGGGGTGGGCTGAGCTGGTCATAAAAATGAGTGAATAAACAAACAAAGGCTCTGAAACCAGAAAAAATAAATAAATAAAAGTTTAAAAATAAATAAATAAATAAATAAAATAAAATAAATTCATACAAATTAAACACTGAAAATACAAAGCCCCCTCCCCATCCCCATCCCCATTGTGAAAGTCACTGATGAGCCTCCCGCTCATCCCTCCGGAATTTCACTTTAGGGAAGGAAAAAAAAAAAAATCAAGCAAATCTTAACGTCATTCTTGATTTTCCTTTTTTCTTTTCTTAACACAAAAGATAACACCTTACATGGTGTACTACTCCAGCTTTTCATCAACTCCCCACCTCTGAGGTCTCCCATGTCTGCGGGCGGAGCACACCAAGCTCACCCTTCAGCACGAGCTGTTCCTGTAGACCTGCACCCTGAGCCAGCAAGACTCCCTTCTTCTCCTACACATCTGACAGAGCCTGGTTTCTACTGCTTTATCAACAGGCTCAGGAGCCCAAGAGGCTGGATTTTTGTCAATAGGACAGGGAAATCATGGTGTCATGGTGTGACTAAAGCTTAAATTTTGAAAACCATTTGGCCCAGCAACTATAGTTGTAACAACGGTCCAGCTGCAATGCCGCAATGTTGTTATATTGTAGTTTCTAATACAATATAATAACATTGCTTTAAGACTCTATGAGAAGGGCTTGGCTTACATATGATAGATAAGCCTCTTGCTATGCTATGACATGGTGACACACACCTACAATCCCAGTGCTGGGGAGACTGAGATGGGAGGATCCCTATAGTCTGAACTGCCTAGCAATACCCTGTACCAAATAAATAAATGGGAAAAAGACTTCATTCCCCAATTTAACGGTGTCAGGATAGTGAGCCTTCAGAGAGGTAAGCAGGTGTGCAAGATGGGTGAATACCATTTTGTGGGAGCTCTTGCTTTTATAGGCACTATGTTAGTACCAGCAAAAGGGAATTATTTTAAGAAAGCCAGGCACTTCCCCTGAATGTCTCTTCCACCTTCCCACTCTATGACAACATCTGCCAGGTCACTTCACAGCCCAAAGGCTAAACAGATGGGGCTGCCCCATGTTAGAATTTCAGGCTCCAAGGCAGAGGTGGTGATGCAAGTCTATACTCCCAGCGCTCAGGAGACTGAGGCAGGACGGTTTTCACAAGTTTAGGTCAGCCTGGATTACAAGGTGAGATTTGGGCTCAAAAACAAAACAACAACAAAATATTTCAGCCTCCAAAACAGTGAGCTAAATGAGTCTCTTTTATTTATATGGTACCAGTCCAAAGTATTTAGTTACAGCTATAGTAAATGAACTAATACAGTTACCATATAAAGAGATATAACCAATATCACAGAAAAATGTCCATGTAGTAGTATTAGTAAAAAAGGATTGCACAGGCCTAAAATACTTCATAATGAGCCAGCAAGATGGTTCAGCAGTCTAAAGCGCCTGCTTAGGAAAGCTTAAGCAACCACAGGGACCGCAGTTTGATCCCCAGCACCACATGCTGTGCCAGCCCCAGCCCCCC
>PVJA010008469.1:0-21285 GCA_004027025.1 Myocastor coypus
CAAGGCTGTGAGTTCAAGGTCTGGTACTGCTCCTCAGGATTATTTTCTTACAGGGAGACAGGAGTCAACAGGCTGATGTCCCAGGCCATCCTGCTCGATGCAGCGCGTGAACTCATCAGCAGCCCCCTCCTCAAGGCCGACATCTAAGCTCATTTCAACCGTGCAGGAGCAAAAGGGGTGCAGAAGAGGTCAATTCAAGCAAACAGATGAGGCAAGCATTGCCTGGGATATTTTAAAATGGTAATTAATCACCCTTAATATCACAACCATCTAAATATTACAGGCATTTTCTCTCCGTCCTTATCTAATTCCGATTACTTCTTATAAAGAAATTCATTTTGAAAATGACCATTTCCTTAATGGAGTGGAAATACACTTTCAATTTTCTATCTGTGTCAAAATATCCCCAGTGAATTGAAGATTAAATTTAGTCAGCAGTTTGCTGAATAAGGCTGCCAAGATGAATGGGCTGAATAAATTGGCCCCCACTTTGGCTTTAGTTATTAGAACTAGTCACAAGATATCCACCCATATAAAAATTTAACATGGGAACATGTGCTCCAGGCCAAAAGAAATCAGACAAATTATAAAAGGAATTTGGGCAGAAATGTGCAAGGTGTTACAGTGCTGGGAAACTCCATTAAAGGCAATAGGCCATGCTCACAGTCAGGCCATGCTCGCATTCAGTTCCGTTCTTACACCTCAGAACTTTCTCAGTTGGTCTCCTTGTTCTGAGCACGCTCTTCCCCCGGGAGGAGGCTCAGACCCTCCTCAGCCTGACCCACTCTTCTATTCTTTTGGAGCCTACATGTAGATGTTGTTAGTCTGCTTGTGGTAGTTTCCTCTACATTTCTTCTCTACCAACATCATTGATCAGTGCTATTATTGCTCCTCACACAACACTGCCTTAAGGATAAAATGCATGTGCTGGACTAGGTACGGAGTTCCATGGTAGTTCTGACTTAGCATGTGAAGTTCTGGGTTCTATTCCTAGTACTGAAAAGAATAAAACTCACGTGCTGGGGCTGACAAGATAGCTCGGCAGACTAGAGTGCCTGCTTAGGACAGCTTAGGCAAGAGCAGAGACCCTGGTTCAATCCCTGGCACCACATGCCTCCATGAACCAGGTATATTGGCATATACCTATAATCCAGCATTGGGGAGGCTGAAAGCAAGAACATCATCACGAGTCCGAGCCGTGTAGTGAGACCTGGCAACAGCCAAATACATTTTTAAAAAACGTGCTATTCAGTTTTGTGCGTCGAAGCCCAAGAAGCATGCTACTTCTTTTAGTCTGTGATGGTTAAATTTATGTATTTTGCTGATTTCCAGCCTCACTGCTTCTCCCATCAACCTGTCGATTGCTAAATGTTTAAACCTACAAATCTCCAATGAATGCGTAATTATAGTAACTACAATAACATCTGCAATATAGAATATTCATAATGTCCTATCCATGGGACTGAAGAATCAAATGCCATTGAGTAGTTAGTAAGCTTTTTTTTTTTCCCCCTGTGTTTCTGATAATAAGTGTTTTTAGCTTTGGGAGAATTATAGCATTTGTTTCAAGTATAAATTTCTTCTGCTGCAGCATAGAACAGATCATGAATAACTGATAAGCAATAGGGTACGGCTGGATTCTAATAAAACCTTGACAAAAAGAGTTGGCCAGATTTCACCAGCAAGCTAAAGCATGCCAATATTTGCCTTTTAGTTTAGTGGTGCTCAATCTATTTTTCACCATGGAATTTTCTATTCCAATAAACTCTTAACTACTCCTCCTGATATTCACACAATAAATGCCACATGCTGTGTAACCCACAGGTATGATCTTCCACTGATCTACCCCTACCTTGGTTCTCTCCTTCGTACTTCTGGCAAATTCTCCAGGATGCAGAAGGAATTTCTGAGAAGGCTCTTATGATGCTCCCCAAATTAATAACTACTCTTCAAAAGCATTCTAATATAATGATGTGTCCTGACATGCCACGTAGTGCGTGCTCGTCTCTGGCATACTGCTGCCCAGATGAGCTTGGAGCTCTCAGAGTTGAGGTTCATTGCCTGACTCTGGCAGACATATAATTTTTTTTTTTTAGCTTGAGTTTCAGTATTATCCATCTAGTAGGTCAGGAGGAAGCTCTGGTTTCACAAAGATTTCTGAGTATTCGTATGTTGGAGAAAGGAAAGGTTGGTTTCAAGGAGGTGTGGGTGACCTGTGCTTGGTGAGAAGAGGGCTGTAACTTATTTCTTCACAGTATTCTACCATTTAGATCAGCATCCCTGGCCCCTAGCACATTGCTGGCATACAGAAATGAGTTCTTCAAGAGTGCTTAAATCTTGGTTTTAATGTTTCTGGACATATTAAATAAATCCACTTATGTAAAGTACTTGATCCACAGGGAAACACTGCCATAGCTGAAATAAATGGTAATTATTATTAAACTTAATTTTATCTTCCCATCTGGAATACATTTCTACATTCTTTAAATGTCAGACCACTGTGACAGTACTTTGGTGCTCATCAATGTCTATTTGCCATTCCAGTCCCTTGATGAATCAATGAAATTACAGCAAGAAATGTTATCTACAGCATTTGCTTAAGTCCCTGATGTATACTGAGGGTTCAATACACGTGTTTAGTGTAAATTAATTAATCAATAAATCATCATTTGAATACAATAAGTAAGGAGGTATTATAAAGAGAGGGGACACCCAACATGCATTCCCAGTTGATCTTGAATGCATGCATAAATGTGTAAATGAATAAGAAATGCAAAAGAGCACAGCACTGTTATATTCCCCTAAACAAAGTCAAAATAAGGAGAAAAGGGGGGCTAAGGAGATAGCTCCGTGGCACAAGTGCCTGCCTGGCAAGTGCAAGCTTGTGAGTTCAAACCCTGGTCCCACCAAAAAATAAAAAAATAAAATAAAATAAAATAAAAAGGAGAAAAGGGATGAGTCTAGCAGTGTAAGATGATACTGTCTTTCTCTTTTCCTCATAAAAGATACAATCAACCTTCATCCTGTCCATCTCCCTGTGGCCACTTGCTTGAAAGCTTCAGGTTCACTCATTCAGATGGCATTGAAGCAGGACCTGGATTCTTTGAGCCAATTCCAGGGACTCTTGTTCTTCCTCACCCAGGAAAGCACACATGTCACAGTGGGCTATTCAGAGCCCTTCACGTACTGCCTGTGCTGTGTTTTCCATTCACCACAATCTTCCTCAGCTCCACTGTCAGACACCGGAAAGCATAGTTTGGGGACATTCAGTCATCCAGAGCTGTCTTGGAATGCAATTTATTTAATGAGACTGACAGTGAAACGGGAAAAAACAGTGACACTGGATATGGTGGCATGCACCTGTAATCCCAGTGCTTGAGAAACTAACACCACGAGCATCACTATGAGTGCGGTCTACATAGTGAGACCCTGTAGACCCTGTAGACCCCGTAGATCCTGTTTTAAATAGAAAGCTAAAGGAAAAAAGTACAGGTACTGGAGTGAAACCTAATGAGAAATCAGTGTCTGGGTGGATGAGCGATTTCTACCAACATGTAAAGTCCAGGCACCCTCTCCACTGTCAGTGGCAATGTCAGGCGCATACACTGTGGAAAGGAGAATAGAGATTCCTCATAAAACAGGTCCGGGGTCCCAGTTGACCCAGTTACTCTTCTTCTTCATATCCTTACAAGGGAGTTTTTTTTTTTTTTAAGTCATACAATAGCGATATGTGCACACCCATGTTTGTAGCAGCAGTGTGTAAGAGCTACATCTTGGAAACAGTGCAAATGCCTTTCATGGAAGAATGGATAAAAAGATGTGGGATATATCCCAGTCACCAAGAAGGGTAAACTTGATATGCTTACGATGTAGGTGCCTTGGAATGGTAATCTTAACTGAAATAAGTCAGATATATATGTTTACAAAAAATACTGCATCGTTTGTGTGGTGTGAGCAGCCAAAGGGCAAGAACCAAAAGGTATAACAGATGTTGGAAAATGGGAGGAAGACATTGCAGTGGGAAGGGAAAAAGAGAAAGGGGAAAGGGGAAAGAAAGGAGAGGACAAGAAAGAAGAGAAGGCAAAGTAGACAGAAAGCTTTTGTAAAGAAGGAAAAAGGGGTTTGAAAGGAGGGAGAGAAAAGAAGTATCAGCATGTGTCGTGTATAGGCACAAATTCCCTATAACGAATGTGATCATTTTGTATATCTGAAGTACACCAACAAAATTAGCAAAAGAAGATTGGAAAAGCAGCAGGTGTATGTTTGAAGTATGTAAAATAAAATAAAACAAAACAATACAATACAATACAATACAATACAATACAATACAATACAATACAACACAATACAAGTTCCCTTATCCACTGACAACAAATTGCTTCCTGAAGAAAAAGATGTCCCTGAAAACGATTTTACTACTGACATTGGCCAAAACCATGAAATAGAGCAGACAGAGTGCTCACCTCTCCCTTGAAGCTGCTCTGTCCTAGGAGCCTTCGTCGTTCTCTTCCCAGCAGCCTCCTGTTTTCTCCACACTGGCCAGTCAGTGCCCAGTTTCAGACAGCAGGTATCATGAGCTGGCTTCGTTCTTTGTCTCCCTGGATGATGCCAGTGTGGCGGCGATGTCCAGCCCTGTCTCGAGGCGCACTCACTACAAGATCCTTTCCAGAACCCCCACCCATGCCCCTGGGAGACGGAGGAGGTGTGGCTACTGGAGAATGCGGAGACAGCGGCAGCCCAGAAGGAGTCGGCGGGTGTTAGTCAGTAAGCGTTCATATGAGATCAACCCAAGAAACTCTGAGCCTAACATGGGCAGGGTGAAATGTGGCTCGAGGAGGCAGAGAGAAGTGGATCCAGATGAAGACCGCAGGGCCTGCAGACCAACTTGCCGACTTCGGAGACTCCTCTCTATGTCCTGGACCCAGATTATGTCACGATGTGATTATGCGATCATGATTATGACCCGTGTGTTCCCCTTTCTTGACCTATAGACCTACCTGTTTGAGGACATGGGCACAGACTGTGTGATCTAGGATTGTGTCCCACATTCATGCACCAGTTAGGATTTTGTTCTTCGAGATAACTCCTTTAAATTGGGGATATTGCTAATTACTTTTATCGAGTGTCCATCATAAACATATAAAGGACAGTTTAAAAATAAACATTTGAAGGCCAGCAAGATAGCACAGCAGACTAAGCATTGTTTGGGTAAGTGCTGGGACCAGGGTTTGATCTGCAGTCCTGCATGCCCAGAAGGGCCCCACGTCAGAGACTTGCCAAGCTGGTGAAGGAATCTGGGGGTGGTGGCGCATGTCTGTAATCCCAGCGATAGGGAGCCTGAAAACAGGAAAATAACACAGGTCCGAGCTGTGTAGGAGATCTTGTACCAGATACATAAATTAAAAAGTAAAAAATGATCATTTGGCCGGGCGTGGTGGCGCACGCCTGTAATCCCAGCACTCGGGAGGCTGAGGCAGGAGGATCGATGCGAGTTCGAGACCAGCCTGGGCTACAAAAGTGAGCTCAAGGCCAGCCTCAACTGCATAGCGAGACCCTGTCTCAATAAGACAAAAAAAAAAAAAAAATGACCATTTGTTATCGCAGAAACACAAAAGCTGCCCCACACGCTGAAAACTTTCCCACACTCATTTTCCCTTTTGGTGCTTGGAGGGGAACTCGCAGACAGCGGACCTGAAAAGTTCTGCTTTGGGGATCAGCAGAGAAGGGGTAAGCAAGACCTTGGGATCCAACGTGAACACAGACTCTTGCTGTGCCGTGCCCAGCTTTGTCGCCAGCACATGCACTGTTGCCGAGGGTAGCAGGCCAGGGTCCACGTGCCCTGCTCCAAGGGAGGCTGCAGTCCCACATTCTGAATGTGACCAATTACAATGAAATTCTATTTCCAGAGTCCGTTATGCTATTTTTAAACTTCCTAATTTCATCACTGACAACTTATTTCTGACACTGATTATATTAATGAGCAAAACATCTGGTGTTGACCAGAGTTAAAGATAACTGAAACCCCTCTCGCCATCTGCGGAGTGCATGTTTCCCATTAAGACAAGGAACAGTTTCTGTGGTTTAGCGTAGATTATCACACACATGATCTCGCAGTGCCAAGGATGAAAAACATCTCAGAAAACAGAGATGTCTTAACACTCCTCACGCCATCCTCTGTTGAGCTTTGGGACATTCTCTGAGCCACTTTTTAAAGTGGAGCTGAATTGGAAATCCCCAATTGAGGTGACGAGTTTAGAGATTTTGAAATACAGAGGTCTCAGACATACTCTATAGAGTGAAAGATAAGAACTTAGACCTTCATAACTAGAAGGCTGAATTTTCTTTTCTAGGGCAGTGGCGAAGGAAAAGCAGATGCTTCCGCCAGATGGTTCCTCACTTGGTAATTCATCTTTTGCGTATGATCTCCCCTCTTACTCTTTCTTTTCTTCCCCTCTCATGGATGGGGATGTTAATTCTCAACTACCAAGAAAATGAGTCTATGGAGAACAGAAGACAGAGAATAATTAAACTGGTGAGGAGAAAAGAGTAATAAAACCAAACAGGGTCATTCTGAGAGTCTTTATGGGGGAAAATTTGCACTGAGAAAGACTACAACTGGATAGTAATTAGGAGGAGTTTTCTGAGAACCCTGTACCCTGAATTGAACAATTTCACTGGCCAGGTTTCTGAAGGGAAGCTGATTCAGCCCACTGAAGCATGCTGCAGGGCTTCTGGTGACACCGGTTCAGCGAAAGGGTCATAAAAATTCTTTCGAAAAGGATCTCTTCTTAGAAACATCTTAGTTGGTAGACAAGCCACTACACCGTCAGAGTGTGCCACGCAGAACTGCTTCAGGAATAAATTGTGATGACCCACAACAGCTGGTTGTCAACGTCAGAGAAAAGTAAATCACCAGAACCCATGAGCCTCCTGTGCATACTAGGCAAAGCAACCTCTAGACACCTCTTGTTAAACAAAAACATGAAACTTGAACCTAATCAGGGCATTGATCACCTAGATTAATTCATCAGTTACAGGAAATATGGGACAGAAGAGCAGGACAGATGGCATCAGCCTGTGGCAAGCACTTCACACCAGTGAGCTCATGGCACCACCCCCACGTAAGTTCCTTATAACTAATTGCTGTCAATATTAATCCATAGTGAACAGGAACTGTCAAAAGAGTGGGTGGAGCAGGGGATAAACTGTTGATACTGCGCATATCCTCTTTAAGAGTTAACTCCAAAATAAACGGGTGAGCTGGGAGATAGCTGGGTGGCATAAGTGCCTACCTATCAAGTGCAAAGTCCCTAGTTTGATCCCTAATACCCAAAGAAAGAAAATGTTTAGATAAAAGCATATGATTATATAAGAGGTGGGAATATCAATTGGAATTTTCAAGAATAGAATCCAGTTTTAAAGATTAAAGTAATATGGTTTTGTTTACAAGGCTTTTCATTTTTAAGTTATATATAGTTATATAACGAAATGCCAGTGTGTCTGCAACTTGTTATGAAATAATCGGAATTAACAGAGAATCTCAGAGTATAATAAAAAGAATAAAGGCCATCTTGAAAATCTTGGAATAATTTTCAGAGCACATTGATAGGTACATTGTTCCTAGTGTAATAGACCACTCAACTCTGCACCCCATGTGTGTATATACCTTCCTATAATGAAAAGAGAGACAAAAACTGAAAATATTTTATTTATTCTCTTTCTCCTTTTCTTTTATATCTTTCTTCCTTCCCTCTTTTATTGGTCGGGAGTTCTTTGGCTTACAATAGTCAGCTACAGAGTCAGATGAGAGAGAAAGCATGCAGAGGGCATCTGCATGCTCCAGACTGAAGAATTCGATCCCAAGGTCTGGACTTCACTGCAGCGCTCTGTGTAAGTCTCTATCCGTTGGCTGATGGGTCTGCAATGGAAGACTGAAGTATCTGAAATGGACGCTGAAGAGTCTGCGACGGATGGTGAAAGATCCAAGCTGGAGGCTGAAGAGCCTGTACTGCAAGCCAGATGATGAAGTCCAGGCCGAATGTGAAGACTGAAGTATCTCCGACGAAGAGAAGTCTTGACACCTTCCTCAGCCCTTTAAAAAGTCTCTTTGTGCTCAGTCATTCTGACGTGGGCCCATTGTGCCCTAGGGTGGAGCCAATCATACCCCAGGATGGGCCCTTGATCCTGCTCTAGGGAGGAGCCAATCATATCCTAGGCATGCCCTGATCTTGCTCCAGGGAGGAACCAGTTGTACCCCAGGGTGGGGCTCCCACCAACAGGGAACTGGGCTGCTGTGTCATCCAGGCAAGTTGACACCATGTATCAACCAGTACATCTCTCTTCCTCCTGTCTATGTCTGGCTCTGACTCTGGCTCTGTAACACTGAGCTGCACCTCCAGCCTTATTTATTTATTTATTTATATTTTGGGGCAGTCTTGTTGAGTCACTATACTACCTAGGCTGAACTGGGCTTGGCATTCAGGTTCAGGCATTACCATACTCTGCTCCAGAAGTATTTTGGAAGGCTGCTTGGGTTTTTGTTATTTTGATTTTTTTTAATACATGAGCCTAAGTGTCTCTGCTCTTAGTCCCTTTAATTGTGTTTCTTCTGGTCAGAGTCTAGATGGGACAGGATTCCAGCACAGAATCCTTTTGAAACCATGTGACAGCTGCACTGAATTATTGATTCTGTCACAAAGCCTGACAAGGGCTTCTTGCCTGAATCCATGTGTTCCTGGGGATCGGAGAATACACACACTGGAAACTATCAGCAAGACAGAAACAAGGGTTTGACTTATTTTTAATTGGATATAAAACATGGATGGACTAAGCAACATTATGCCTGCCTTACTCTAAATTGATGGTCTGGACACTCTACCATCACATTACATCCCCTCCAGCCAATGCACATCGAGGTTCCCTTGTGCATCTTGGGCCCAGCTCAGCATCCTCACCCACCCTGCAGCAACCGGGTCTTCACACAACACCAAACACCGTAAGCAGGGTTTTCTCTTCCATTGTCTGTAGACAGACTAGGGTACAGTCTCTCTTATCATACACTCTGACCCAGATGATGGAACCTAGAGATACACAGTCCTTATATCAGTAAAGTTCTTCTCAGAGAGAGTTCTAGGTGATTAACACATAATTTAGGTAACTGTGTCCTTACATTGTTATAATTGAATGATGACCAAGTAAGAACTCCGTATTTCATTAAGATAAATCTGAAGAGCGGCCATTAATTTTTTAGAAGGGCTAACAAGATAGCTCAGCAGGCTAAGCACCTGGGACAGGGGCTCAATCCTCAGTCTCGCATAGCTCTCTGGCCCCAACCCCAGGCGTGCTGAGCCGGCAACAGAGTGCATGCATGGTGTTGCATGCCTGTAATCCTAGCACGGGGGAGGTCAAAAATAGGGGCACTCCCTACTAGTTCAAGCTGCATAGAGAGACCCTGCACAAAACACACACACACACACAAACACACACACACACAAATAATAGACCAAATAAATGCAAATTTATTATATTAAGTGATTGCCAATACAGCTTTTCAAAAGATATGGTACAGAGATAATTAAAATTTAGAAAGTGAAGTTTAGTGCCCCACTGGTCACCTCCCAGAAAGGAGCCCACATGGAGCTCTCTGCCGCTGCCAACCTGGTACCTGGCCCAGGCAAATTTCTGACTGAGCTGCTATGGCCAGCTCCCGGGTAGCTATACCCATCCCAGCCCTGCCACCGTCCTCTGTGCATTTTCCTCATTGCAGTCTTCAGATTCTAAAACTACATTCTCTGTTTACCTCTCTTTCCTGATTTCTCCACCATAACAAGTGGGGCCCAACCATTCTTCTCCACAGCCCCTTCTCTTAGGTACCAACTGTAACAAGCATAGCGACAACATTAACATCTGCTGTTGAGTAAATGTTGAGTCAATGGTTTCAGCAGGATCTGAGCTGGTGAAAGAGAGGAGATGTTCTTGCTGTATACCGTGTTTGGGACAAAAGCAAAGAGCTGGTACTGGTGGCCCAACTTCCAATGTCTTCCTCCCCACGAGAACCCTGATCTCTGTGCTTTCCTGGCTGCTTTCTTACACCTTACAGACATGGCTCAAATGGACTCCCTGAGCCATGGGGTCAGATTTAAAGGCTCTAATCCATGAGCTTATCTTTGACACATAGCTTTTATATTGTTCCAAATTAGAAAGGTGCTATTCTCAATTTCACCAGGAGACTGTATACTTCTTACAAATAGTGTTCTGCTCCTAGCATGCAGTTAATGAGATGAATGCCTCACAAACTATTAGGAATACCTGTCATAAGTTTTTAGCAACTGAGGTAGAGACTGCTTCATTATGTGGTAGCCAGAATTCCAGCATAAAATCATGCTGTAGGGGAAGACAATTATAAACTTAGAGAGTTTGTGGATCCCGGACAATGGGGTAACTACATGTTTTCTAAGACTAGTACTCTGAACAACTTTTACATACGAGAAAAATAAATACTTGTTTAAGTCACTGCAATTTCAGGTTGTTATGCATTGAGATAAAATCATACCTCATGTAGCTATTAATGCTCAAGAAGGGTCCATAGCATAAGTTTGTCTGGCAGAGATTTTTATAATAACCTCTCAAAGACATCTGAGGAGAAGTTCTTTAGGAAATGTGTCCCCATATTGTGCAGACAGGTCAGTATCGAAGTTGTTCTAGAAGCTATATTTCAGCCATAAAGTCAAGTGAGAAGGTAAAAATCTCAGATTCTGTGGGACTGAAAAGCAGAGGAGAAGTTTTATAAGAATAGGTAAGTGACAAAAGAAGAAATAAAAATTGAAAGGTAGAACACAGTTAGTTGGAAAGTGAGAATTTAAGGTTTAAACAATGAAGAGAGAAAAAGGAGAAAAATTAGGAAATACGTCAGGGGCAAAATCGTATTTTTATTTAAACAAGATGGTTGCAAGAATAGTTCTAAGAATCTCCATCAGGCTTTTGAAAATGACAGTTAGTGAGGAGAATTCTCTCCCTGACTAACTCTATATGAAGATAACTATGAACTAAGCAACTGCACAGAGAATAGCAGTGTGCAATATGAAAACCATGCTTGAAATACTTGTCATTTTGGTCATTGAAATACATACTGCTATTGTCATATTATTGCTATAACTTCTTTAAAGTATTTTTTAAAAGGTAATAAAAGAAGGGACAAGAAAAAATGTTATAGAATTGTCATGCTACAATGCTGTGTATGGTTAAATTTCTAAATTCCTGGCTAAAAATGTGTAATTGCTCTTTTCACATTCTATAGGGATTCAAAGTTTAGAATATCCATGGTTGCTGGAAAATAGCAGTTTCATGCTAGGTCTAAGGTGATTCATACTAAGATAGACAGTGATGATAAGTTCAACTGCCTCTGTTAAAGGACAATAATATCATTGAGCTTCTCTTCTGGATTTTTAACAAGTACAATTTGCAGACCAAAAATCAGAGAAACAGAAAGGCTACAAGGATAGTTAATATTGTGACCCTGGCCCTTCAAAGTCAGTGAGGACTCAGCATGTAAGAGAACCAGTGCTGTGACATCCTATAGCTCAGTGGTGTCTCAACTTGTATGATCGTGGAGATTGTGGGACCACAGAGGAAAGTGACTGATGACATTAAGTGTGCCTAAGGAGAGTCACCTAGAGAGAAAGATTTCTCTCATGCGTTCATAGAGAACAAACTGGTTATACAATGGCTGTGACTCATCCCGATGGCTGATACTAACAAAATATCTACAAGGTGCTGTACATGGTTCCAGTGTAAGTCCCGAGGGGATTTGACTGAACTGGTCAGATACAAAAGTTATATTTTTAGTTATATAGTTCTTGCTTTAACTTGGTTGTAACCATCCAGGAGTAAAGTATAACCATGTGGTATAAAAAGTAATGCTATATTAATATGTTAAGCTGTAAAAGGCTCAAGTCAAAGACTTCTGACAGTTGACAGTTCTGCTGATAACTTACTACTATTATGGACAATTAGACTATATTTCTTCATTTTGCTGAACTCAGTACCTACAAACTTTAGACTGGTTTCAAGTAAGAAAAAGTCCTTTAAAGACTTCTCTAAATGCAGCTTCTCTAGCTACAGTGGAACACCCATCTCTGGGAAAAACAAAACAAAACAGAGTATATGTTTGGAACCAAGAAGCTAGGAAATCAATCAGATATATCAAGGTGGGACTTGGGCCAGTGCCTAAAGCAAACAAGCTAACTCACCCCTGAGATGAACATCCTTCCTGGTTAAAGTTTGCTATCAGTTGCTAGTTGCTAGTCAACCTAGTATCATGCTTTACTAACTTCACAAAAGTATAAATAAGGGATACCTTTTCATGACAAAAGGGGAGAAGGAAATATATATGTGAATTACAGTAAATATATAGCTACTTTTCCTTAGTTCACTGAGAATAAAAGTTTGGATTAATAATGTTCAGAGAAGATATTACGTGTGCATCTTTTTCTTTGAATAACTACTGTGAAGACAGCAATAGGCCGTGTACTAATTCCTTTAACTCTCCTACTAAGCTGTATTGAAACTGTTTCATGCTATTCTATCTTTTGTTCATTAAAACGAGTAAAAATTAGAAAAAAGAATAGGAGAGTAAGAGAATATTCACCAATTAGGGTTGGGTTGAAAAAATCAGAAGGAGATAGGCCTATATACATGAGGAAGACCCCTGTGAGTGCAAGAACACACTGCATCCCATGGGACTGAAACTTGGAAGACTGCGCTGAGATTTTGTTTGAAGACAAAGCAGAGCATGGGTGGGGGAGCACAGAGGAGAAGAGATGAGCAAGAGAAGTGAAGCCCAGCTGGGGCGTCTCTGTGTCATCAGAGGCACTGCTCTGTGTGGTCCTGGAGAAGACGAAAGTGAAGACCTTTTACTGAAACCTAGATGAGAGCCTCAAGCTCTAGCTTTAGGCTGTCTGAGGCATCAAAGAATCTGGTAAGGCCAACAGGTCAAGTACATGTTTGACACACTGGGATCAGTTATGTGATCAGGACAGTGAAGTTTGTTGGTACAGAAAGATAAACTGAAGACACTGTGCTGAAGTCTCCTGCTCAGAGACGCCTTTCCGACCAGGATAAAGATCATCTGTGTGTTGATGGGAATAGGCTCTGTTGCCAAGGCGGAGTACTTGCTCTATGAATACACTGTGCTTACCCTTCACAGCCATCAATTTCTGTCATGCTGCCATGTGGCCTGGAGAAGATTTGCTCCTATTTCCAACCTTGACAACAGAGCAGAGGCTCAGGAAGGATTCTCTGTGCCAAAGTTCATGCATCACAAGAGTGCAAGGTGAAGAACTCAGTCCAAGGTTGGGGCGAGCACAGTCCCGGCCTGGATCTGTAGTATGAAGACTCAGCAAGGTGAAAGCTGGAGCTTCAGCTTTTAGCCATCTCCCTGTCAGAGGAGGACACCTTCTGTGGCAGTTAGGATGGAGTGGCATTTCTATTGGATTTGAGATCCTCCACCCTGAGGACTGGTGGAGTCTATGCACAAACACCTGGAAGCAGACTGTGGAGGAGCTGCCCAGGTCCCGCATCTGGTCTTAAATCCTCCTCACTAGCCCTGTTTCCTCTTCCCAGCTGCCATGGAGTAAGCCCCTTAGCCTTCTACCGACCTTCCACTCCGGCGTTCCCGCCTCAGAGCCAGCTAGCCACTCACTACGTTCCCCGAATGTTAGCCGAATTAAACTTCTGCAGGTCTTGTGTCTCAGTGGTACAGAAATTGACGTGTTTCACTCCACAAAATCCCCATCTGCCCAATCCGCTGAGGAGTTACAGTTCAAAAAATTAAATAAATAAAAGAAATAGCAGACTAAAGCACCTGTTTAGGGGTTCCGTACCTAGCATGCCATGCTGGCCCTGCCCCCTGGTCACTCTGAGACGGTGACTGAGACTGCATGCGGTGGCACGCACCTGTAATCCCAGCGATTGGGAAGCTGACAACAGGAGAATCACTATGAGTTCAATGTACACAGGAAGGCCCTGCAGTCCCTATACCAAACACGTTAAACAAACAAATGAATAAGTACATAAATAAAGTAAAATAAATAAAATGCACAGATGTCAGGGTCTTAGAAGAAACTACTGGGCTGGGAAGGCAAAGGCTTAAGTTTTCCTTTACTGCCTGACCTTGAGAAGTGAACACAAGCGTTCTGCATCTCATAGTTCCATATTTGTTTTTAGGAAAATCTTCCCCCTGCTCAAGATTGCTGAGAGAATTACACGGTATGGGTTAGCTGAAATGCTCAGTCTACCGTTAGCCGTATGAATAGCTGAGAGTCCCGGCACCGTGCCTCGCAGCGTCGGGTCTCTGTCCTCTCAGCTCTGGGAAATGCACTCAGCAAGCAGCTCCTCTGGAGACCACCGTCTCAAATCAGATAATAAGCTGCCATGAGCTGCTACCATTGCCACCTGTGCTCCGCAAAATTACATTCCATTCAATTAAGCTAAGTAGCGTCTGAAGTGGAGTCACCCGGATCTGCCATTTGTCTGATGGGGGAGTCGGAGGGTGTGGGGTACAGTACACATTCAGGCCTGCTGCGTCGTGCTCCGCGAGCATGCGCAGGATGCTGTATGAGGGACACAGCCCTGGGACGTTCCGTCAAAGCCCGTTCTAGCCATCAGCCCTGATTAAGAGGTTTAGAAAATCAGCATAACGAAAGCACAGGGTCTGGGCTGGAGAAGGTATGGTCAAGAATTGTCTTTCTTTCAGCTTCCAGCGTGAACTGTGTTAAATATCTTGCCCCATTCTTCTTGCTCACAGCAAGCGAGGCTTAATTCTAGTCCTGGTGCACGGAACGGAGCCAGCTTGTGCAGCCACAGCTGTCGCGTAAGGCCTCCTCAGTGTGTGCTCACTGATTTTCTTAGGGAAATGAGAGCACTGCTCAAAGACATCATTCTACCTCACGACTGGGTCACACAGTGGCAGTGTGACCTTGAGGTAGGGGGAAGGTCAAATTCCTCAATGCATGTTAAACAGCTCAGTTAAATTGTGTGTGTGTGTGTGTGTGTGTGTGCTGATTTTTCCTTCTAAATATAGGATTTGAACCATTAAAGGCTATCTTATTATTGCTATCAGTGTGTCATTGTGGTTGGAGCAACCTGTCACAGTCTCAGTGATTCACAACAAACCACACGCACTGTCTTGCAATCTGAAAGTCAAAAGTGTCAAATAGCTCTGGTTGAGCTAAAATCAATGTTTCTTGTCTTTCCCAGTTTCTAGAGGTCACCCACGGTGCCTAGCCTATGGCTACATTTTTCCATCTTCACAACCAGCAAAATTAGCCAAGGTTATCACACAAGACCATCCCCCTGCCTCCCTTTCTTCTTTTCCTCCCATACATTTACCACTAACTTTATGATTATATTTGCTAAACCAAGAGATTAGTGAAGTCAACTGCTTAGCAACTTTCATTCATCTGCACACTTAATTCCCTTGCCTTGCAAACTAGCATAGCTTCTACAGGTTCTGTAGATAACAACATGAACTTTTATTTTTTCCAGTCCTGAGGATCAAACTCAGGAGCTGGAGCTTGCCAGGCAGGTGCTCATGCTGCTGAGCTATCTCCCTAGCACAACCTGAACATTTTCGGAGTAGGTGTTATTCTGCCTCTCATAAGTAGTTACTGAGCTAGGGAAGAAAGCTGCAAATGATGAGAATGAAGAGGAAGAGACGGCTCTTTTTTGAAGAAGTTCACACTTAATATACTTCAAGCCCTAAGTTGAAATCCTAGTTCACTGTCCCCTACCTTTGCAATCTTGGCAGTCCCTGCCCTGGGCTTCAGTTTTCTGATATACTGGATAAACATATGAACAATAAGTGCTTCTTAGGGTTGCTGCTAAGTTCATATGATTCAATACACAGACAATGTTGCCGAATAACAGGAAGTCATCCTTACTGCTCCACACTGCGCATGTGCAGTGAATGAATGGATGAAATAAGGACTGCAGGTGTTCTGCTTACCATGGACCCTGGCTGTCATGTAACCAAATATCAAATAACATTTTGGGGGAAAGCAAAGACATCCACTCTACTCAGGCATGATTAGGAAAGGCTTTCAAAGATGATAAAAAAAGGTAATTCCTGCAAAGCAGGCATCCACTTTGCTAGTGAAATAACGCACACTATACTCAGTAGTCCTTATAGAATACTCCATCTAATCAATGAGAAATCTGACATCCTGAAATGTTAAAAAGCTTATCAGAAGCCATACAGTTTTCTAGAAGCAAAATCAAGGTTGCGATAGTGTTTACCAACACCTGAAATGCATGCTACCCAGTAACTCAGCAGCACTGAAAAACTGAACATGATCACTAATAGCTGGCTCTGGGGTGGGATCCAATAACTTGGCTAAACACAGTTTCTTCTGTTGCTAGAAGAATGGTTTAGCAGTTATTGATATTTGAATCAGCAGATTCAGCATAGATTAGAATGCCTTTCAGAATTTACCCTCTAAAATACTTAGAGGCTTCATCTAAATAGCTGACAACCTCAGGAAGAAAACCGAAATTTCCAGGAGGAAGTATTCTGGAGTTCTCTTCAAGACTGAAGCATAGAGGTTTCCTAAGCATCAAACCCTAGACTACATCACTATTTTCATCTGAGCTCCCAACCAACCTGCCAGCTTGCCTTATACCTTAAAAAATGCTTGCTCCTATCATTATGGGAGCCAGTTCTTTTAAAAACTCATTCTTAGGGCTGATAGCTCAGTGCACTAAGCATGTGCTTAGGTAAGCACAGGGACTGGGGTTCTATCACTGGCACTACATCCCATGCTGGGCCGACTCCCAGGCACACTGAGCCAGCCACTCAGTCTAAGCATGGTGGAGCACACCTGTAATCCCAGAGCTAGGGAGGCTGAAAACAGGAGTATTATGGTTTGTGTATTGGTGTCCCCCCCAAAGCTTCATGCAGTCACGGAGGGGACTTCTGGAATTTGTGATTGATTATTGTGGGTGTGGGTGCTGCACCTCCCTTGGGGCAGGTAATTTTCACTTCAATATAAAGAAAGAAGAGAAGTTAGCTGCGTGAGCTGCCACTACTCTGCCTTCACCCTGGTTCTTGCTTGCCACCATAAAAGGTTGTTTTCTGCCATGAGCCACTCTGCGTTGGAGCCAGCTGAATATGGACTAAAACCTCCATGAACTGTGAGCTAATAAACCCTTCCTTCCCTCATTTTGAGTATCGGGTATTTGTCCCAGCAATGAGAGAACAGTAACTAAGACAGAATTTGGTACCAGGAGTGGGGTCATTGCTGTGACTAAAATGATCACGTGGATGACAAGTTTTAGGGAATGACTTATGGAAAGAGAAAGGAAAGGTTCAGCGTCATTGCCTACTTACAAAGAGCTGGAATAGCTTCAGTTCTTCTGTAGGGGAGATTCTGGTCAGAGCTCAGACCAGAAGATTATCTGGAAGCCTGCCTATAAAGTGTTGGCTGGGGAGGTTTCTACTAGGAAGGGCTGCATTGATTGTTGGACTCCAGATGATTTATGCTATGGCTTGGCCCAAAGACTGTCTGCATTTTTCTTGTGTCCAGAGGCTTTGCCTGAGAGTGAGTTTAAGCATGGCGAATTGATGAATCTTTCAAAAGATATTTTAAAGCAGCCAAATATTGAGGTGGTGGCATACCTGCTACTGGGGACTTTTTAGCCAGATTTTTGTTGCATATCAAGAGCAAGGAGTCAAGCCGGGCGTGGTGGCTCACGCCTGTAATCCCAGCACTCAGGAGGCTGAGGCAGGAGGATCGGTGCAAGTTCGAGACCAGCCTGGGCTACAAAAGTGAGCTCAAGGCCAGCTTCAACTGCATAGCGAGACCCTGTCTCAAAAAGACAAAAAAAAAAAAAAAAAAAAAAAAAAAAAAAAAAAAAAAAAAAAAAAAAAAAAAAAAGAGCAAGGGGTCAGCAGGATGACTCAAAATGTTGTGAGTTTGGCCAGAAAGGAAGCATCAGTAAAGCTGTGGACTGCAAAGATAGAGCTGAAAGGATCACCATTGCTGAGAAGGAATCAGAATAGAAAGACGGCCTGAGAGCACAAGAAGAGGCCGCAGTTCTCCACTGTTTGCAGCTTCAGACTTTGCCTTGAGGGTAAATCCGCTGAAATCCTTGCTCCTGAATGGTGATCGTGGCTGAACCAGGTTACAGGATGGCACTGACATGGAGAATTTTTTCCATGGAATCAGGGTCAGAGTGCTCAGCAATCCATGTACTCAATCCCGACATCCAAGAAAGAAGAAAACCTCACTACTGCTCCAGTTGGCAGCAGATCTTGGAATCATCCATGTGGCAGTGGTTTTTAGGCACAGTGAGAATGTAAAAGTGGACTGGCCAGATGCTTCAGTGGTCTAAAGTACCTTCTTAGGCAAGCTCAAGCTCAGGCAACTGCAGGGATGGCGGTTCAATCCCCAGGACCACATACTGCACCAGCCTCAACCCCAGGGAAGGCTTAGAGGGGGGGAGGGAGAGAGAGAGAGAGAGAGAGAGAGAGAGAGAGAGAGAGAGGGAGAGAGAGAGAGAGGGAGAGAGAGAGAGAGAGGGAGAGAGAGAAAGAGAGAGAGAGGAGGCTAAGAAGGCTTCCACTTCGATTTCAGAAGAAAGCATGGGAGGCTTGGCACTGTGCCCCCGAGAGGACACTATGTAAAGCTATGAGTGAGAACCTTATTCAGTGGATACTCAAGAAGCTTATAAAAGCCAGGAATGTGGATTATCTAAGAGAAACTACAAGGAGAGAGCAAACCCAGCCTAAGAGAAAAGTCATGGGAGATACTCCCAAGAGTGCAATAGGGGCGGAGCCACATGAAGTTTATAATTTGCTACAGGTTGCTTCAGATGTTCCACAAGGACCTACAGAATTTAATGTTGGCCCTTCTGGATTTTGGACTTGGGTTGGTCTCTATGCTTGGTATCCTGCTGGAATGGCAATGTGTATCTCACGCTTTTGAATGTTGGATGTGTTTAACTTTTCATTTGTACAAGGTCTCACAGAGACTTGAGACTTGGACTTTTCAGCAGTGCTGAAACTGTTGGGACTTTGGCAACTCTTAGAGATGGACTAAAATGTCTTTTGCATAAAGGGATGTGCATGAGTCTTTGGGGGTCCAGCGGTGGAATGTTATGGTTTGTGTACAGGTGTCCCCTTGTGATTGATTATTGTGGATGTGGGTGCCACACCTCCCTTGCGGCAGTTAATTTGCATTTCAATATAAAGAAAGAAGCTAGCTGCTTGAGCTGCTGCTACCGTCCCTTCCCTCTTGCTCACTGCCATGAAAGGTTGTCATCCATGTGCATTCTGCCTTGGAGCCAGCTGGATATGGACTAAAACCTCCAGTAACTGTGAGCTAAATAAACCTTACCTTTCCTAATTTTGTATGTCGGGTATTTTTCCCAGCAATGAGAGAAGTGTAACTAAGACAAGGACGATCACTGTGAATCCGGAAGGTGTAGTGAGATCCTATATCAAATACATAAAAGCTCATTCTCTCCTTTCTCCATTCTTTTTTTCTGGAGAAATCTGATTATCACATTCTGTATTTCATATTCAAACACATCAATGCAAATACATATAATAGAAGTAAAATTTAGCAAGCAAAAGAATTAAGGTGTATTACCTGTATCATCTCTCCATACTGCCTGTGATGGCTGTATTCATTATCAACTTACAACATTTACTAAAGCTCTTTTTAAGTGAGCAGGAAGCAGAAGGAACTCTTAGGTGATTAGTAGTTAGTAAAAGGTGTGCAAGGCATTGTAGTCAGTACAGCAACCTAACCCTGCTTTCAAACCCATTGACATTTGGGGCTGCTTTTCTCTTGTAATCCATGTTGCCAAGCTGGTCCTGCAAAACAGTGGATATTAATGCATGAGAGTGTGTGGTGAGGCTCGCTCAGCATGTGAGCAGGACCTGCTGATCAAAGGTACCAAGACAAATCCCAATAGCAGGACTTGTCTGCAAAGATCCTCAAAAGCTTCCACAGGGAAGATCAGACACCACGGGAAGCTTGCTGTCGTGGCAAGCTGCATCTCGTAAACACATTGCACACTTGTTTGTCATCATGCCTATGCTGCATTTCTTAAACATAATGCAAATGTTCATTTTTCCCTTACTGTATTTTTTTCTCCTGTTCTGCCCAAGTTTGTTCTGAAGATTTGGTTTCCTCAGACATAATCATTCCTTATTTTCTTCCTTTCGTTTTTTCTGATACCGGGGATTGAACTCAGGATCTTGCACTTACCAGGAAAGCCCCTGTTCCACTGAGCTATGTCCCCAGCTGTAGCTCTCACTTTTAAATAAAGTTTTGGCACTGTTTTTGGCTGGTGTTATCCAAGTCTCTGTTCGAGGCAAGAAAGACTTGAAATACTTTTGATTGGTGAGCCATTTCTAAAGGAACTATCTGACAACATTTTAGTGAACCTGCCAGAGATAATGATTTGATGTGGCTAGCCATAAAATATCTTTGTCTCATGTCCAGCCACAACAGTAACAGTGAGGTTCTGAAAACCCAGGCAAGGCCCATGTGGGAACAATAAATGCTGCAGTGTTTCTTTCCTTTTTTTTCCCTCTCATTCTCTCCTTTAAGTCAGGAGTAAGGGAACTCTTGTCCAGGTGCCAGGGATTGGCAACCTGGCCTGGCTGTGGAAATAAAGGAAGGGAACACAGGCTTTTGTCTTTTGTTTGTAGTGGCTGGCAAGCACTGCATATCTGTGCCTTGGCGTGCTTTCGTTTTTTGTTCATTTTGCTAGAGCAGCCTGGTCCCCACTTAGTTTAGTTTGCAAGAGGCTTTCCTTGCTCATGCTTTGCTCAGGAATGCCGGCACATTGCCTTCTCATGTGGCCCCATGTGATCTTTCTTGTTGCCTGACCACGTGTAACTTTTAGGTGGACATGTGTCACCCAGCCACCTTCCCCACCCCTTCACTTTTTTTTTCTTTTTTAACTACCAAGCTTTACAAGTTAAGCATCAGATTTTAGAGAGCACATGAGCTTATGAAGAAAAAGAGGCAATAACTTTGTATTTCTTCCTACACTAAAGAAATGTATCTGTGCATGTAGGCAGGATGATTTGGATAATTTATGCTATTGATTTCTGCTGGTCTATGGAAAGGAGGAGTTAATGCACACATTGTTTTCTCTTTTTAATTTCTCATAATTTTTTTCAATTTTATATATCTGAAAATCTGAACAGCTATATATGTGGATATATATATATGATAATCTGAACAGCTAATTTTGTGCCAAACCAGTCCCACC
>PVJA010008469.1:21385-53943 GCA_004027025.1 Myocastor coypus
AAAAAAAAAAAAAAAAAAAAAAAAAAAAAAAAAAAAAAAAAAAAAAAAAAAAAAAAAAAACTAAACTAATTTGAACACAACACTATGCAATGCAACGAATGCTGTTGAATTGGTATTATTTCGTTTAGTGAAGTTTTATATCATTTCTAATACTTTTATTATCATTATTTTGTATTCTCTTTAAAAAAATAAAAAGAAAGTAGTGCACTACCCATTTACGGACTCATACTGCCTTTGCCACAACTGGAGGACCAGAGTCGTGACACTAAGGCCTATGGACAGCACCAAAGGCTTGCTCCCATCCCGGCAGTGCATGGATATCTTACTGTAGCTCAAAGGGAAAATGGGAATGCGATCTCGGGCAGCAGTAATAACAAAAATGTTTGTTTTAAAATACTCCAAAGCCTTTAGTCAGAACAAGGACAAAACTCTAGCAATACTAAGTTCTCCAGCCCCTAATACCTGATGTCCGAACAGGAGAACAAATTAAAATAGCTTTAATATGAGAGAGAGGAGAGAGAGAGAGAGAGAGAGAGAGAGAGAGAGAGAGAGAGAGAGAGAGAGAGAAAGCCTTCTCAACTCTTTCTATACTTTATTGCATTGTAAATGCAAGAGACGTTTCCCCTTTGTAGGTTCATGGTTCATTCTGGTGAAAAATCTATTAAGGGATGTGAAATATCATTTAAGCCTTCAAGAGGCTTAGAGTAAATACAAGTAGGTTTTTGTGGTGTCCAACAAGTTGATGTGGCCATCAACCGAAGAATGGATAAAAAGTTGAGGTATTTTCATAAGTGAAGTATTACTCAGCTATAGGTAACTTACAACATTAGAGGTAAATAGATGCAACTGGAGACCATACTGACAAATGCAATAAAACACACTCACATGCGTAAGCATCACATTGTCTCCCTAGTTTAAGAAACTGAAAGAGAAAATAAGATTCATAATGTACAACAGGCATTGTGAAAGAGAAGGAAGCTGTTCAAAAGGAAAGGACAACTTGAACGGGGAAAGGAGAAAAGAAGGATAAAAAGAAAATACACACACACGCACACGCACACACACACACACACACACACACACACACACACACACGATAGCTGAGATTATTACACTACACCTCCTACTTACACACTCAAACCCAACAAATCTAGCCTCTTTTTTCAGTTACAAATGACCAACAACACAAAGCAGAGAGACCAGGAATCCTACAAAAGGCTAAGAAATGTAAAAATGAGTTACTTGCTTTGAAACCGAAACAAAAATACCCTAAAGAAGTTATTTCCCTTCCAATAAAATCCAACTGAGACCATAATACTATTAAAGGACTAAAAGTGATGTCTGATATTCTAGCTGCTCTTGCTAGGAAGTGTAAAAGTGTATTGAGTCTTTCATAAACATGCTAATCAGGATGGTGGGAGTGTGCAGGACCTCTGCCTCATCAATGAGGCTGTCATTCCAACGCATCCTATAGCACTAATTGGTTTTCAGTTTAGATTTAATAGATGCATGTTTCCCATCCCTCTATGTCCAGACTCTCAATTTCTGCATTTGTTTAAATGCGATGATATTCTAAATTATAGTCCCAGATCTTCGGCATAAATGACCACACTTCAGGTGGGGCCCCAGATCCCTGCAGCATAGTTGCTGGACGTGGTCATTTCTGTGTTCAGTAGTCAGGACATAGAGAAAAGACAAAGGTGGTAATGCTTTGAATCCGCCTGGGCTGTCTAAAGAAATCCTCAGGTACAACCAAGGAAAATATTCTTGTTCAAGTGCAACACAACTGGGTGTGAGGCATGGGACCACACTGAGCTCCCACCTGGGCCCCGTTCTGTAACTGAGGCAGCTGATGGCATGACTCTTGGCACCAGAACTCGACCATCCTGACTCCCAGACACGGGTGAGCAAAATAGACTCTTCATTTCTCCTGTGCCAAGAGAAGAAGCTCAAAGAAACTTGCAACCGCCTGTATGCAGATGTCACCATGTCCTCTGAGGAATCTGGGCAATCTTGGTCATCATGGATGACAGTCAGGTGCTTAGAGATACAGGGAAGCTTATTCTCTTCTGATTTTCTTCTCTGAGAAACTCCCCTCTAAGTCTGTCGCCATAACTGGGGTCAAACGTGTCCCCCAGTTGGAGGTTGTTCACTTTCCTTTTGAAAAGTCACAGTGAAGGCTGAATGTTTAACCAGGAGTTTCTAATTGTACTATGGGACGCTACTCCGTTGGTTGAAAGAGATTTATTTAAAAGAAAAAATTGGCAGCAAGTCCTACATTCTGGTTAAGGCTAAAGTAGATTTTTCTTGCTAGGAATCCATCATGTCTGTCTGATTAATTAGCCAAGAGTTAAAGCCTGCTGAATGGAACAGGGAAATGCCTAGTAGGACAAATTCAGCTATGACGGTAATTAGAAGATTAAAGGACCCCAGCTGATTTCCTAATGGAAAGCAATATCCATGAATAAAGAGGCATGTAAAGGCCTCTAGCCCCTATAGACAGACAATGCAGCTTTTGAAACCCTAACAGTGCACTTTTACACAGGCTTACACTAAGAATAACTGATTTTTTTTTAAAAGAAATCTCCATGTCTCCATGCATCAAACGAAGGAAGAATTGCTTTTGGGATCTTGACACAAGTGCAAAAACAGAATCCCATCCAGTGGCACTCTTTGCAAGGAATTTGCATGGAGTGTCTTTTGGAAGACCACTGTGCCTGAGAGCAATAGCAGCTACAGCTGTGCCAGCAGAAAAAAGTTACAGTTTACCTTGGGACAGAGACTAGAAGTCTGACTCCCCATCACGTCAGAGCTTATCTGGAGACAAATGGTTAAGTGTGTATGTATCAAGCCATGCACTTAGGCAACCCATGAAGGTATTGCAAAATTTTGCACTGTTATTAGCCCTGCTTTTCTGATTCCTACAATCCAAAGCTAGGCACTATGAAGAGCAAGTAATCTTCCAGTAATCTTCCTATGCAAGAGGCAGAACAGTGACCTACACCTCCAACAGCCTCAGGAGGTGTCCTTCAGGAACACAACTAGGTTTGTCTGACAAGGACATAAAAGGCAGGTTATGCAGTTTTTAGTACACCACTGAAACTGTATCTATTCCTCCTGGAGCCTCTGCTCAAAGGGCAGAATTAGTTGGTAATTCTCACTGGAGCATTGGTATTAAGAAAAGACAAAGTTAAACATCTCTACAGACTCTGTGTATGTCTTGCTTATGAAACAATCTGTAAGAAAAAAATCATAACTGGCAATAAAATAATCATCTATAAAAGAAGAAATTCTACAACATTGATAAACAGCCCATCCTTCCAGGAAGGTTGTAGTCATACACAGCAGAGAACATCTCAGACAATGTCTCCAGTCTCTTCGGGAAATCAAAAGAGGTCAACCACTTCAGCCCAGCAAGCCCGTAAGACTCCAGATATATTTTCAGTTCCTGAGGAATTATTAAAACGAGTCTATACTCCCCAAGAAGATATATGGGCCTTATCATAGGGAGGAATTGCAAAAGGAATTTGATTATATTTAGAAAATTCTTCCACAAGGGATAGAGTGGAAGACCATAAAAACACTTCGTGAGTCTTTGTTTAGCGGAAGAGATGCTGTATAGAAAATAGTCCCGGAGATTTCACCAAACCATGACTAGTGACAACCAGTGGACATGCCTTCAAAGCTTTCCCACTTTGTACCTATAAATCTCAGCAAGCCCAATCCATCTGCTTCATTAGAATCTATGCAGAGGATGAGGACATACCCTGGAAGAACTGGCCACCATGGCCACCACACATTTGCCACCATGGCAGATTTACACAGAGGCTGATCCTGACACGCTCACAGTCTGAAAGCTTTCCTACCCATTCAGAAAATTCTACTGAGACACTTAAGCTACTACTTGAAGAAGTTATTTCCAGATTTGGAATATCCCAGTCCCCCCAGTGACAATGGACCTTTTTTTTACCTTCCAAGTAATTTAGGGAGTGGCAAAGATGTTAGAAATAAAGTGTTATTTTCATTTATAAAGTGCTATTTTCATTTCACTTGGTGGCTTCAATGTTTTGGAAAGGTAGAAAGAGCCAACCAGACCAAAATGTGAGTTTAACAAAATTTACCAAGAGCTAGTTGAGGCCTGGCTCTGGTGACATTTGAGGATTTCTAACATGCCAAGATTGGGCTAAGTTTGAACACATTTTTTGAGATGTTACATGGAAGGCAATTTTTATACAGATATAACAGTAGACCTGGCAACTATGAGGCTTACAATACCTTATCAATTTGGGTCAAGTCCAACAAGCCATCCAAATGCGTAGAAATAGAATCCTGCAGCTCTGGGTGCGGGAGGCCGACCTACTGTCTTACCTGGAAACCAAGGGCTTCTGAAAACTTGGAGAGAGGGAGCAGGCACACACCAGTTAAAGCCAAAAGGAAAACGCTCCTTTTCCGTGATCCTTGAATCTCTCACTGCAGTATGGGTGGCAGAGATCAGTGATTTTATTCATCTTTCTAGATTAAAGCTAGTCTTACCTGAGCTCTCTAAAGAACAAGACCATTCAAAAGGAAAAGTTACCCTGTAAACCTCTGAAATGTGCGATTTCTCAGCTCCAAAACAAGGCTTCAGTGGTGTTACAGATAAGTAAGAAATTGAGAAGGCAATGGCTCTAATTTATCTGGCATGCATATCTAACATATTGTTCTATACAGGAAGCATGGAATTCTCACCTGATTCTTTTATTTTTCTTGTTTCAGAACTTTTGTTTGTTTATTTATTTATTTATTTGTTTGTTTATTTATTTATTTTTATGGCCGGCTCAGCCTGCCTTGAGGGCAGGGCTGGTGCAGCATGTGGTGCCGGGGATCGAACCGTGGCCTCTGCAGCCCCCCAAGTTTTCCTAAGCAGGCGCTTTAGACCACTGAGCCATCCTGCCGGGCCCCCTCACCTGCTTCTTGAATCTAGGTTAATAGTGAAGTTTCTTTCTCCCAATATGTAGGCACTTTAAGGGTCTCTGACTGTTTTCATTATCTTCTAACAGATTTTTCTTCCTTCAGTCCAGCCACAAACCACAACACAACAAGGTAGTTGGAGAGTACATAATCCTTAATAGGTGGTGACGACAGCCCCTTACAGCTCCAAGAAGGTGTAAAAATATAAAGTTCCACTCCTTCAGCATCCCACAAGAATTCGGAGAATTTATCTCTCTCCAGGAGAAATGATTCAGGAGATAGGACATGGCAGAGCTGGCTGGGAAAAGGAGGAAGACCTGTCAATCACTAGAGTCCAGGTCAATTCTAGGACCCTGTGCACAGGTCCTCGGGAGCTCCCGAAGGGAAGACCAGACCGCAAGAGCAGCTTGTTGTCATAGCTCCTCGTGATAGTCCCTAGCACGGTTGTCACATGCTGTGTGCCTTTACTTTTCATCTTATCTTCTTTTTCTCTGTTCTGCCCAAGTTTGTTCTACAGAGCTGATTTCTCCCACACCTAGCCACCCTGCATTTTCAAACAGACTTTTGGCATCCCCATTTCTGGTTTGTCTTATCCAATTCTTTGTTCAAAGCAAGAAGGACACGAAGTGCTTTCGATGCATGAGCCTTTTCTAAAGCTATCACCTGATAGTAGTACTGTGTTTATTTACTCTTTCAGGAAGTCATGTGCCAGCTCAGGATTCCCTGGAGTGTGCAGTTACACTGGAAATTCTTTGACCATACTTTTCTTTTTTTTTTTTTTTTTGCGGGACCAGGGGTTGAACTCAGGTTCTTGCACTTGCCAGGTGACTGCATATTCTACTGAGCTATCCCCCCGACCCCTCTTTGACCATACTTTTGACAAAATCTGGAAAAGAAAAAGCTGTGCAGGTTCATGGAGAAGCTGAACTTCCTTGCTTAAGCAACCTCAGCCATAACCCTTGTCCCACACCTTGTGACTTTACACCTGACAAACGGTGACCTAGAGACCAAATGCGAAGTCCAAGATCACTGGACATTTGCAGAACACAGGCCCTCTCTGCACGTGCAGTGCAAGCTAAGCAGGAGCGGAGCTCAGCCGCTCCACCCACTTGGTGAGAGAATGCCACTTTGTATCAGAGCTGCTCCCAGGTTCAAGCCTAGAAGGCTTCCAGAAATTCTGACCAGGAAACCTTTGTAACTAGAATAGAATATTTCCAGGAAATGCCAAAGGCAGATTCCTGTCCATACATAACTTTCACAAGTGGCTTTCAAATCTCAACAGTTCAACAAAAGACAATGTCCAGGTCTGCAGATTCATTTCAGACACATTTCTTTGGAGAGCAGTATTTCCAGTGTGTGTGTCAATGGGAAGAATAGGTAAAGATGATTTTCTGTGGTGTTGTTAACTATGTGAAGTTTTGTGTCTATCCAGGTCTGGCTTCTTTAAAGCCTAGGACTGTTCTGCTACAGTAAAGCAGGTCACCTGCTGTGTTAGTTACTCTTCTATTATTGCTGGGACACCCCACTCTCCGTACCAAATTCTGTCTTAGTTACTGTTCTCTCATTGCTGGGACAAATACCCGACAATCAAAATGAAGGAAGGAAGGGTTTATTAGCTCACAGTTCTTGGAGGTTTCAGTCCATCTTCGGCTGACCCAAGGCTGAGTGGAACAGAGCAGAGAGGATCCAGTTCATGGCGGCAGAACAGCAACAAAATGGTGACAGAGGCAGCCAACCAAACAGGGCAGCAGAGAGCAACAGCAGAGAGCAACAGCTCTAGCCTGTCTCTCTGTCTCTCTTTATATTACATTCAGGCTCTCCACCTTAGCCTCCGCCTTAGGCTACACCCATAATCCCAGAAGTACTTCGATGCATAATCAGCACTAAAACCCATAATCCCAGGGATCATGGATAAAGTCTCAAAGTCTAGAAATCCCCTCCCCCTGACTCATGAGACTTTGGGGGGACAACTAGACATAAACCATAACACCTGCCCTCGTGAGCTGATTGCTGTTAGCATATTGAATTCGAAAGAATTTTGCCTATTAGTGGCTTAAGAACTCATTGATTGAGGCAGGTATGGTGGCGCACGCCTGTAATCCCAGCACTTGGGAGGCTGAGGCAGGAGGATCAGTGCGAGTTTGAGACCAGCCTGGGCTACCCAAGTGAGCTCAAAGCCAGCCTGAACTGCATAGCGCGACCCTGCCTCAAAAAAAAAAAAAAAAAGAAAAAAAAAGAACCCATTGATTACCTCAGCATCTGCTGCTAAAAGTCCTGAACTTTTAGGCTTGTTAATAAGACTTTTTCTATGTAAAGCACGTTTATAGATTCAAAGCTATAGATACATAATTTAAAAGTGGCTTTCAAATCAGAAAGAACTTTGAAACAAGAGTTAGGCTTCAGCCTTCCACTTTCTTCATAAAGTACATAACCCTGAGCAGAATGTTTTCCTTCTTCCCCGAGTCAGCTATGTAGAGAACATTGCTTCTGTCTCTAAGAGTTTATGCATGTATGTAAAATGCTTCCTACAGCTTGGTACGTGCTGTTTTCTACCTGTCAAACTAATTTCTGTCTAATCTGTTTTGAATGGTCTTCGAACCCCAAGGTCAAGTGCAGCTGACCACATTTGTCTGCCAAACTTTCTGCCTTGTGTCATGGTTAATGCAGTTAACAACAGAAGATCACGCAGTGAAAGGTAGATTCAACTGTGAAATACAAAAGACTATCCTTACCAATAGTAGGTCAAGACTCTTCCTGAAACTGTAGCTGGAGGTAACGGGCAGGCACCAGGGAGCATGCAAAGGAGCTGCCAGCCACTGCAGAGTGGAGCAAGAGTTTGGGCAGAGTTGTACCAGGTGACTGATACCTGTCCCTTCCCCCACTTACTCACTGAACGAGTCACTATTGATGGTGATACGGACACAGGCAAGACACGAACACCTACTTTGCCTTCATAGAATCATGTTATGATAAAGCAGAGATAATAAATGGAAGTACAAATGAAAGGGCAAAAACATCAAGCGTTTCACGTGAGTGATTCTATGAAGCAGTTAGCAGAGAATGATAGAGTGAGGTGAGAGGGAGGGGACAGTGTTAAACTGGGCTACCCGAGGAAACGTGTTTGATGATGGACAATGAGGCCAAGCTATGAGCTCAGAGTGCAAGTTACAAGATGACCCAGTGTTTGTGTCAGAGGAGCGAGGGACGTGGACAGCCCTTCATGGAGGTGCAGATACAGCAAAAATATGTGATTTAACAACCATTTTTTAATTCTTGTTTTGGTATTGTGTACCATATGCATTGTTGTATGTTACTCTGTTTTTACATTTTTTTCTTTTTTTCTTTTCTGTTCTTTCTTTCTTTCTTTCTTTCTTTCTTTCTTTCTTTCTTTCTCTCTCTCTCTCTTCTTTCTCCTTTCTTTCTTTCTCTCTCTTCTTTCTTTCTTTCTTTCTTTCTTTCTCTCTCTCTCTTTCTTTTATATTTTAGAGTTTTATGGAAAGAGCTCCCTGGTGTTCAGGGCCTCGTTACTAGATCAGACTCATAGTGATCTACCTGCTTACAGCCTCCCAAGAGCTGGGATTACAGGCAACCTCCACCAATTGCCATCTCAGTAAGCCCTAGGGGGAGGGTCTACCCTGTTTTTGCTTTTACTCTTTATAATAAAACTTTAAAAAATAATACAAAATTTTAAAAAAGAAGAATGGAGGAAAGGACAAAGAAAAGCAGCTATTTCTACCAGCTTCTGCCTAAGGAAATGGGAACATGTAGAGATCTTCTGTCTCTTTGCCAAGAGAAGCCCAAGCAAGTGCCTTCAGGAAAAGAGTGATTCCATCCTGTCTTCCCAGAGAGCTGTTCCCAAGTACTACATGGGTATTTGAAAAATATGTCTTAGGCCTGATGAGCAAAAATACTGGCCCTGCCTTCCTTGTACAGCATAAGACTTTTAGGCTGCACCCTACAAATAGCAAGCGCCATTTAAAAGAGTAGTTTACCCAGAATTATTCAGTAGGAGATGACACTATGCAAAATAGAAGAGTAGACATCCTCCTCAAGGACCTCTATGGCTTCGTGGCCTTATAAAAGCAAGAAGCCAAGCCCTGAGGATATCCTCTCACCTACCTGAGAATGCGTCACCCCTGTCCCCCCAAAAAATGAAAGACTGGGTTCCCTGATGCTGTGTTGGGATGAATCCAGCCCCAGGCTCTCTTCTATGATGGCCCTCTCTGCGTGGTTCCACAGGACAGAGACAGACCTCAGGTGATAAGGCCAACAACTACCCCTTGGAGAGGGTGCCATGCATAAGGTTGTTTTCAAGGACAATCTTTCCAAGGATAATACAGAGGGCATTGAAGTGGTACCTGTGTCTGTAGGGAGACCTAAAGACACCAAGTGTATTGACCTTTGGCTCTTGTAAAACATTTACTTAAGTCGAATAGCTTAAAATAAGAGATACATGTTGTGTCAGAGCTCTGAAGGCTTTTGCTCTGAAGACAAAATGTTGACTAAATGTTCCTCTGAAAGACCTCAGGAGGCTTTTTTCCTGGAGTTTCCTATATTCTGAGAGCTCCTGATTTCATGATTTATGACAGCGTCAGTCATGTCTTTTTTTCTGTTTTCACATGGCCTCCTCTCCTATGGGCCCTGATTGGTTTTTTAAAAATATATTTATCTTTGCTCGGGTATCGAGCCTAATCTAAATGATGTCTCCTTCCAGTTTTTACCTTAATTATATCCACCAAAACCTTATACCAAAGGAAAGAAATTCTGTTGTTCTACATAGACATGAATTTTGGAGGGCTGTAGTGAAATTACTATGGTGACCTCGTCAATGTAAGTAACTAGATAGTGGAAGTTCTCGGGGCTTAGAGCCACAAAGATTAGATTTTAAGCTTTTTGCACTTTTAGACAAGGCCAAATTTATTCATGTTTGGGAGCAAAAAAGGGGAGTTGAATTATTAACATTATTTTTACTTTTATTAACATAACAAAGAGACAACAAAACGCCCCAACACTAGTGGAGGATCAAATAAAAAGCCAGTTTCACAAATATTACTGTACATTTCACATGACGGATACAAACGCGATGCTCAGGTACTAGAATGACCACAGTACAGTTGGTCATAGGTTTTGTGTTAACTTAGAGGATTAAACTGGTATTGTGCAATCAAAGAAGCGTCAGTGCTTTTGGTTGGTAACTTCTCTAACACTAAATATACGCTAAACATAACCTATCATGTTAGTGTCACCTTTTTTTTATTGTGTTCAGTTTTTCACAGGTGTGACATGGATTGCGAGGCTTTTATGTCTCCAGAAGTGCTCAAGTGTAGGTGAAAAAGTTAACGTCAGAGGGCGTCAGGCTTTGACAGAAACTTGTGGCTGAAAATAGCTGAATTCCTCCCTCATACATAAACCGGAGACAGATTTGTAACACCAGCTAGAGAACTTATTCAAAAGAAAAGAGTTACTGAGTTGAGGAGGAGGACAGGAGAGGGGCAGGCGAAAAGCACTTATCTAAGGAGGTAACATTATTTTGGACCACTGTACTGTGCATTCCTGTGGTCTATGGAAAGGAGCCAATCATGTTGAACTTGTTTTGTCTCTTTTGTTCAGTTGTTTCTCCTTGAATTTCTTATACGTTTCTTTTTTTCCTTTCTTCTACCAGTTTTGCACGCATATATCTGAATAAGTGGCTGAAAGGTAGCACTATGTATTACAAATAACAAATACCCTGAAATTCATTGTACTTTGTTAAGTGAAATTATGTGTCACATGTAATTTTTGTGTTTTAATAGTATTTTGTACCGTCTTTATGTAATAAGGTAATATAAGTTCATCAAATAAATGCAAATACTGAATTTACAAGATATGTCTTGTGCATGAGACCTCAGATGGTAACATATGATGCTGCTTAGTCAAGTGCTAGCTCTTCTTTTTTTATTTATTAGCTGCACAGCATTGGAAATGTTACTAAATGTTTCAGAACCGGTGATGTGAGGCTTATTAATATCATGTAGGATCTTTAGGAAGATTAAATGAGATTTCATATATGAATGTGTTCGTTGACCAGCCTGGGAGGGACAATACTACTGTCTGGTACCCGCACCCCCGCGCCCACCACCGTCATTTGCTTGATGTTTTATCAGGGAGCACAGCAAAACAACAGTTTTCCGGGCGTGGTGGCGCACGCCTGTAATCCCAGCACTTGGGAGGCTGAGGCAGGAGGATCGGTGCGAGTTCGAGACCAGCCTGGGCTACAAAAGTGAGCTCAAGGCCAGCCTGAGCTGCATAGTGAGGCCCTGTCTCAAAAAGACAAAAGTAAAAAAACAAAAAAACAACAACAACAGTTTGGTGGTACTAAAGTCTCTCTTGTCTGCTAAGGTTAGAGCATGGAGTGGATGAGACTTAAGCCACATTGTTTTGTCATTGTTGTTACACAAATAACAGATACCTTGGGTAGCTTCAGAGGTTTTACCTTTTATTTATTTATTTTTGAAATTTAAGTTCCATATAAACAAAGTCAAGCAGCTCTGGTTTGTATTTGGGTTTTAGCAATTACAAAATGGGCAGTGAGAGTACAAACTGTTGGAAGGACCGTTGTTTCTCCCCCCTCAGAGCACACTGCGTCACTGGCTGTTCTGATACCAGAGTGATCCTACAACAGCCTACCTCTATGTGGCACTATGGTTTGGGTAAGGTTTGGGTGTGTTTTCCACGGATTTGAGTGTTGGGAACTTAGTCGCCGACGTGAGGATGTTAGGAAATGGTGTGTCCTGGAGTTTGAAGAGGTGGAGCGCGGGCCAGTGAATACACTATTCAGCTCTGTCAAGTAACTCAGCAGACTAAAGCGCCTGGTGAGACAAGTGCTGGGATCCCCAGGGTGCTGTGCTGACCCCAAGCCCAGGGCATGCTGAGACAGTGGCTGAGACTGGTCGTGGTGTCACACACTGGTAATCCCAGCACTTGGGGGGGCTGATAATAGTAGTATCACTATGAATCTGATCTGTGTAGTGAGACCCTGTAGTCACTGTACTAAAATATATTTAAAAAGGAAAAGAAACAACAAAAATGATGTAAGGCAGAGTGGGAAGTTGGTGACATCCTTGGAAAGGCTCTCCTCATCTCTCTTCCTCTCTCCATCTCTCTCTCTCTCTCTCTCTCTCTCTCTCTCTTTCTCTCTCTGTCTCCCTCTCTCTCCCTTCTCGCTCCCTGTCTCTACCTCTATGTCCCTCTCTCTCCATCCTTTCCCGCTCTCTGGCACATGTTTTCACTATCATGGTGCTGAAGTCCGGAAGACCCTCTGCAGACCTGAGCTGATGCCAGCATCGTGCTACTGAACTTCATAATTTGAGCTCAATGAAACACTTTATTACAGAGTCCACAGATCCAGGAAGTGGGGACTATAGTGTATTTAATCCAACAATCAGTCACACAGCTGCTTTCCAGGTGTATTAGCATGAATTAATAAGGAATCATCACTCTGGGTGTTCTACTGCCTGAATTGGTTCTAGCAGGCAAAGTTAGATAATGGATGATGGATGATGGAATTTTTTGATGTCAATAAATCTTTGGAAAATCAATCATAGTAGGAAATTAGCAAATAAGCTAATAATCATGGTAACTAGATATGGACAATCATCTGATCCTTCAAGGAAAACCGAACTTTCATTGTAGTGTTTTCCTTTGCATATTTTTCTTTGTATCTCGTTTAGCCTATACTAAGTATAAATGCAAAATTGAATACACATCTGGAAATAAATCCCTGTGTGGGACGAATCCCCAAGTGCACTATTCAGCTCTGTCAATCCATTATCTAACATAAAGATCACCACATGTAACAGGCTCTCAAAGTGCAGTTACTGTATCGGTGGCTGTTTATATATTGTGACTCTATTGTCTTGTTTCAGAACTTTTGTTTATTTATTTATGCATTTTTATGGCCGGTTCAGCCTGCCCTGAGGGCAGGGCTGGTGCAGCATGTGGTGCCGGGGATCGAACCGAGGTCCCTGAAGCCGCCCAAGCTTTCCCAAGCAGGCGCTTTAGACCACTGAGCCATCCCGCCGGGGCCGTGACTCTATTTTCTATAACACTATATATCTTACATTTTCTCCTCATACGATTATCAAGAATTTTTAAATATACACTCATTGTTCTTTGATGCAACATATAAATGGATCAATAAAACAAAATGTTGGACCTTACCATGATACAGTTATTTCCTAAGGTAGAAAAACTTAAACCTAGTTAATATTTCCAAAACGAATAATAATACAATCATAGATAGCTATGTAAATAAATACAGGAGAATAGTTGACTGAGTGTTCACAACATAAAATCAATGTTTGATTTTCCTGAAGAAAGATTCCTTAGTACGTTATAGGTGTATTAAGTTTACTTTGAGACCATTGATGGGTAGTGTAAGTTACTATCTAGAAATGTCTTGGTGTTTACCTGCTTAGTCAGCTCAAACTTTCCTCCTTACTAATATTTATTTTTATTTTTTCTAGCTTTCTGGTAAAGCATAGTATCACAATGTTAGGTTTATATGCAGTGCAGTAGAGCTAAGCTTTTCGTTTCCATTAAAGTTAGTCTGGGATCAGGAGGCCTTGTGAAACACTCAAGCACTCATATCTGTAGCTTTTTAAAGCCTCAGTAGGACTCACACCACAACTGAAGAACAAAAGCTCTCTGGCTTACAATCATGGCGCAAGGTGGCAGTGAATATCTGCAAATCAGGACCGGAAAATTTTTTTTAATCACATATAACACAATACATATAAACCTACGTGATCTGTTCAGTTAAAATAATTAAAATTTCATTAAATATCATAATGTTGGCATGAAGTTTCCAATACTAAATTTTGTATTCTAGTTCGTTTTGGATATACACATGGATAGGTCTTTGGATATTTAAAATGGGATATATTTTCAAATCCTGACAAATTTACTTCATCGAATAATTGTTGACTGTGCACTTTGTTCTTCCAAGTAGGGTGAAGAAGGCACATATTTCTCAAATTTTTCATCCTCTGTCAGAAGAAAACAGGCACTTACATTCCTGCACACTTTGCTATTTGGTCTTAGCACCCAAATGCTTGAAATTCTGGGTGCACAAACAGAATACACAGCCTCCACTGTGTAAGGCAGACATAGCAAGTTTTTCTAAAGACAAATTCACCTAAGATAATCTTTAAGAGAAAAGTAGGCTATCGCTGAATCATGGAGCATAGGAGGAGCATTCCCACAAAAATACTGACAAGCATGAAGACCTGTGTTTGTCCAAATGGACTTTCTAGACTGAACATTCTTCCATGCAGTAGCATTTGAAGAGTCAAGTATTTGGCAACAAATGTGGTTAAAAAATGCTATGATGGACTATAATGACAACATTTTACCCATACTAAGGATATGGAAATTGTTGTGATGATAAATTGGGATCTTAAATACGTTTCAATAAAGAGATTTCCATTTAGAAAGATCACAACGCTAATAATACTAGGAACTGATTACAATTAAGGAAATAAAAGAAAACCAATCAAAAAAGTCCTAATAAGAGCCAGGAGTGGTGGTGTGAAGCTGTAATCCTAGCACTTGGAAGGCAGAAGCAGGAGGATTGCTGGGAGTTGGAGACCACCCTGAGCTACAAAAGTGAGCTCAGTGCCAGCCTGAACTGCATAAAGAGACCTTATCTCGAAAAGATAAAAATAAAAAAGTTATAATAAGTGTTGAGCAAGGTTTCATCATCCTTTACACAGCAGAGGTCAAGAAAAAGAGAAAGACCAAAATGTACAATGGCTCTTACAGATTTTATAAAGATGTCGCAAAACCTATCCTCTCACTCACTATTGGACAAATCAAATAATAAGGCCATGCTCCCTGAAGTTCAAGGTTTAACATCATTTAAGATAAAGAAATGCTCAAAGACAAATTAAAAGAACTTGGAGGTTAACTTGGTGATGGGTGGTTATGTTTTGAGAAGATCAGAATGACCTTGAAGGAATAGAGCAGTACGGGGTGATTCCAGGGGAAGTTGACCGGCCTTGTCTGGTGAAGAAGTGTGCTATTCATCAACACACTCACTAATAGTTGCCTATATTGAGGGTGCATAAAAGACCAGCCTGGAAAAGGGAAGTAATGAGTTCATCCTAGGAAACATACGTTTTGATTTCTAGTTGTGTATGGAAGTTGTTTAGAAGGTATTTGGTCTGAGAGACCTCAAGTTTTCATGAGGGTAAGTCAGCTATCATACATTATGCATTAATTGTAAGTGACAAATGTTCTGTGTTGAAAATCCAATTTACTTTAGTTCTCATATTATTAAAATTGGAAAAACCAATAACTTTACCTTACAAAGGAAATAGTAGCTTAGAATCCCGTGACAATAATTCTGTTGCATGTTTTCATTTTTGACACATTTTCCATACTCTACAAATGCATTTACTATAGGAAAGTGAAGGCAAGCAGCCTAATATCTGGGCCCAGATCAGTATACCATACAGTTTTCAGCAAGTTTCTATACACGTGTCATTTGCTCCCTCCAACATGCTCAAGTCCAGGAGATATGAATTCATAAATCAGTAACACCAGGGACATTTCTTTTCATATATAGCCAATAGCAGGTAAATATTTGCTGAATCAATTACTTGCAGAAAATGAAGTGTGATGACACGTTTATGTATCCCATAGTTAGAGCACAGCATATATTTTGTGGTGGACACACTGATGAAATCTGTCCAATGCTCTCATTTTTAGAAGACGCTATACCCCACAAAAGTAGGAGGAAAACGCAAGAGAATGCCTGAGAATCAGTTGGTAAAACATGGCTTCACAGTGTGTAAGAAGTCCAACAGATGACGAAGAGTTAAAAAAGTAGATCTGCGCGTGTTTGCTCAGGTTTTGCTCGCTCAGCATGAGCAATGCACACCTCGCTCACTGCTCTGCAAGCGAACTGCACTGAAAGGCGCGGCTCTAACTAACAGAGCCAGACACTTGGATTTATGAAGCAGTGTTTAGAGGAATTTCTCAGAATGCTTAAGTATGCAGTTTCCCAGAACCACTTCTACGTCTCAAGTTTTGTTCCATTCCTACTCCTGTTTTGTCAATAAAGTCTCTCAAATGAATGCCCTTTTATTTCCCAGGTCGCTATCCTATAACATTAAATCAAATCTCTGCCAGAACTAATCTTTGTAGAATTTAATATCAGCTCTTTGTGCTTTTAATTATTCTACTTGCCATTGTATTTTGCTGAGCGTACATGGCTGAAAGAATGGAGAAGATGACGAACAGAGAAATAAAGCGTAAATACACATTTACGGTGCATATTTTGTACAGGATTTCACACACACATGCACCAAAATTTCGTAGTATGATTAAACTGTATGTCCAAATTTGTGAAAGTGAGATTCTATTTTAGTCTTACTGGATTTGGAAAACTGGTACCGACTTAATTATGTGTGGCTGAGAAAAACGTAATCTTCAGTCTGTCCAGGCTGCCTTCTCTCGGAATCTTGATCTGCTTTTCATCATTGTCAGTATTAATTCATTTCATGCTATTTACATTTCTGCAGCAACTCCAGGAGAGACAGGCTTTTCTCCCACTTTGTACCTCATCTCTTTTGAAGTAGTTTCCGTAGGAAACCTAACCCTGGAAACCCTGGGACATGTCACAAACATCTCCAACATTCTTCCCTATGAAAGATTTTGGTAATCCTCTGAGGGGATTCAACTCAGTTCTTGTACTGGCAAAATCTGATTTTTCTGCTCTTAGAAATGTGCAATTGGATAAAGAAACAACTTTAATCTATTCTATGTTGTAAGGTAGATATTAAGCCTACACAACTCAAAATGTGCACAAAACTGGGGTCTACTGTGATGGGACACTTTTTTTATTTTATTTTATTTATTTATTATTTTTTTTTCTTATTTCAGAACCCTTGTTTATTCACTCATTTTTATGGCCGACTCAGCCCACCCCGAGAGCAGGGCTGGCGCAGCATGTGGTTCTGGGGATTGAACCGCGGTCCCTGAAGCCGCCCAAGCTTCCCAAGTAGGCCCTTTAAACCACTGAGCCATCCCGCCGGGCCCGTGATGGGACACATTGAAAAGAAAAAGGACCCGTATGTAGAAATGCATAGGACAGGCATAAGGAAAGATACAAAACTAAGAGGCTATAAAAACAGTAATTTTCTATTGATTCTGTAACAAATTCCTATATATTTTGGTGCCTTAAAGATCTACATATTTATAATTTCGTAGCTCTGCAGGTCAAAAGTCAGACTTGACTTTCACTTGGTAAAATCAAGGTACTGGCCATGCTGAACTCATTTTTAGAACTTTAAGGAAGTATCTACATCCACATTTAGATGGTAAAAGGAATTCAAATCTATAAGATCATAGGGCTGAACTTCCCATTTTCAGCCAAAGTACCTTTTTTTTTTTTCTTGTACAGATTCTTTTATTCATTCATTGCAATATGATGTTTATGCATCCTCAAAGCCATCAGAATGGACAGAAATGTTATTACACTTATATTCTTTCTCACTTCCCCATCTGCCTCATTCATTGCTTTCTCTTTCCTACGAATCTCTGTTGTTGTCACACAAAAAAAAAATCTTAATAGAACTCCGGTTATTTCACTAGGAAAGAGGTTAACAATTTTGGATAATTGTTTTCATTTTGTGGTCCCTGACCCTCAGAATATCTGTAGTAGACGGTTAGGATTGTAGCATAGTTACTGTTGAGAGAATTTGGCCACATCTATGTTTGAAATTAAGAGGTAGCAGCTGTTGGAGGCTGCTGAGAGCTGGTAGAGGCTATTGGGAAGACGTTAGGACGCTGTTAGAAGCCGCTAGTTCTCTTAGGCTATTTTCTTAGAGGACCTCGTCATGCCGGTTTTCCTGATGAACTTAGATATTCTCCTTGGAAGAGTAGCTTGGTGCCTTATTGTCGTTGAGAATGGCTACTGTTCACTTGGAGGAAGCTCTGACCCTGACCTTGAGTGTTGCTTTTGGACTTTGGAGGGGGAGATGGGGCCCTGTTCCGTCTCTTGGAGAAGGTTGTTGCGGTGGCTTTCCAGATGGAGACCCAGCTTTCCTGTCATCCTAGCATGGAGCCTCCCTGTTGCTATGGATGACTGTTGCACTTTACAGGGAAGCGCTGGTTCTTGTGTTGAACATTGCTTCATGGCTGCCATACAGATCCCTCATCGTGCTGGTGTGGACTTTCTAGCTGCCACCATGGGTCTTTTGGTCTTTGCAGAGCAGATCTGTGATGTGGGCCTGCATGAGGCATAGCTATAGGCTGTAGGCCGTCAGCTACATTCGTGCAGGAAATTATAGCGGGATCCATGCCCTCAGCCGAATTCTTTGGTCTTAGTGTATGGACAGACTTCCTAGACTCACTGCATATGATTCTTTGAGTTACTCATTATAAAATAATTTTATTTAACTGATTGATTGATTGACTGTATTTAGGTGTAGGGTCTCACACTCATAGTGACCCTCCTGTTTTCAGCCTCTCCCCACGTCTGGGTTTGCAGGTGTGCGCCACCAGTCCCAGTTTCAGTGTCTGGCTCAGCATGCCTGGGGGCAGGGTTGGTGCAGCATGTGGTGTTGGGAATCAAACCCCAGTCCCTGTGCTTGCCTAAGCAGGTGCTTAGTCCACTGAGCCATCCTGCTAGCCCATAAAATAATTTCATAAAATATGAGTTATGTATTATATTGTTCCCTTGACAAACCCCGAACTACAACAGTGGTCTGGTTTTAAAGTGGTGTCATGTGTGCCTAGGGGTGTGGTAGCTGGATTTCTTCAGAGATAGAGATGTTTACAAGAGCTACCCATAGCTTAGCAAGGTTGTAGTGTATGCAAATATTATCCAGGACCTTTTGATTGACTGGAAAATTATATTAAGATCCCTGGGCAGTCATGAATGAACAATACGTTCTTTTTTTGGAACCAGGGATCAAATTCAAGACCCTGCACCTGCCAGGCAGGCGCTTGTGCCCTGGTGCTATCTCCCCAGCCCCAACAATATGGAATATGGAAGCAAACATAGAAATCCACTACCATCACCAAGAGAAACCAGGAAAGACATTTCTAGTACTTTCTCGTATCAACATTGTTTTTCAGAACCGTGGATCAAACTCAAGACCTTGCACTTGCCAGGCAGCCACTTGTGCTCCTGAGCTATCTCCCAGTCCCTTCTAGTACCAACATGACTGAACTGCTTCTGAAATGCTGAGGCACAGTTTTCCGTGGGAAGAAGCCCAAACAATTTTCTTGAAAGAATAGGTAGATTAGGATAACTGTCAGCAAACATGAAGGGATCCAGTGGAGAACAGCAGAAGTGTAGCAGGTGTGGGCCCATTTCCAAACAAGTATGGATTCAGAGACAGGCTTCTCCAATAGAAAATAGCAAGATGGTATTTAAGAATGTGTGCCCTGGCTTCAAAATATATAGATTTAAGGCTGGATTTTCCGTGCAATAAAAGTTTGGCATCTCAAAAGCTCAGTGTCTCAACTACTGAGGTTAAAACATGGTTTTATGAAACACTTATTTTCTAATGGAGAGAACGTTTCAGAGCATGAGTACTATACAGAAGCTGAGAGGACAGCTGGATGAAGTAGGGCTGGAACAACAAGCCACAGCTGATAGGTTTCCTAGTTTCGCAGGATGTTCTTTTTCCTCTGAAGGAGGAGGCAAAATTGTTTTAAAAAACTAGAGCTCATATTTGGAACTTCGATGCTAAGTGCGCAGTGAGCATTCAGAGTTTGAAATAGTTACTGTATAGATTTTAGTTGATTGGGAAATCATATCAGGGTCCCTTGGCAGTGTGTAGTGACAGACAGTATGGGGTGTGCTGGGAGGACGGTATTGGTATCCAGGCCTCTGGGAGACGAGGAGAAAATGAATATCATCACCTGGGAAATAAGGAGATACATGTCCATGGAGGCAGCGACGGAGTTGCCGGAGTTGCTGGGACACTTTGATATCTAAAGAAAGCGAACACACTGAGAAAGAAGAGGTGAGTTAGGGCAACAGTAAGAATGCTCCTGAGGCAGGCACGGGGAGTACCTTGCGGACAGCAGCAGAAGGGAGTCATGAGTGCAGGCTAATATCAGACCACTCCATGCCTCCTGAGGAGGTGGCTATGACTTATGCAGCAGACGACAGCAACGGTGAGGGATGGAAACGTAGTTGGTGCGCCTAGACTTACCAATTTCATTCATTTATCCTTCAAGTATGTCTTGCTTGCTATTAAGTGATTTTTTTTTTTTAGAAAGATGACACCTAAAATGCAAATAAATGTCAAATAAAGGGACCCAGCAGGATGGCTCAGTGGTCTAAAGCGCCTGCAGGCAGCTGCAGGGACTACCGTTTGATCCCTGGCACCACATGCTGTGCCAGCCCTGCCCTCAGGGCAGGCTGAGCCGGTCATAAAAGTAAATAAATAAACAAACAAACAAAAGTTCTGAAACAAGAAAAAAAATAAATAAAATTAAAAAAATTCTTAAATAAAATAAAATGCAAATAAAAACTCTAATAATTCCAATTAAGAGCTAAACTTGAGCAAAAGACTGGTGCTCAGTAAGTATTGGATGAATTCTGCCTTCACCTCAGTTGTATCTGCCAAGTAAGTAACAGTGTGAGCGAGCATCTCCTTAAAATATGAGACTGAGATTACCAAGAGAAGCTACTGGTAGGCAGCAACTCAGATCACTGTCAAAGCAGAGCCCAAAGGTGTCTGGGATTAGAACCTGAAGCCTAGTGAGCATCAGAAAGACAACAGACTGAGAAACTCCAGGCTGGAGTTAATGCCCTAGGCTTTAAGTATTTAATGCTTAGTTAGCCATTTTTAGAATAACAATAACAGTAGAACATAATGAAATGTGTTCTTTTCAAATCTTGTTCCTTAAATTTTTCTAAGTAACATATATGAATTTCATTAAAATTTTTTTTTAAAAATTCAACCTTCAGCATAAGGGAGTTAATTTATTACTGTTTGCTAGAAGAAAGCAGAATCACATGAACAGTGTATCAGGTATCTTAAAGTGCTTTGTTACGTGACTTTCTGTGTAGCTGATATATATTGTCTCTATTTGAAAACATTTCAGCTACCCAGTGAAGCAGTCTGTATTGCTTTACAGCATTAGTTTTCAGGCAGGCCAGGGATTTGATGACCTACGTCCAAGAAACACTTCCTACTTCCAGGAGTTCATGGACTTATGGTGTACAGAAGAGTACAGATAAGAAGCTAGCATCATTCCCCTGCGTGCTGCATTGGTCCTGCCCCCAGGATGCGCTGAGAAGGTGAATGAGACTGGGAGTGGTGGCACACCCCTGGCATCCCAGTGCTTAGGAGGCTGGAAACAGGAGAATCACTACTAGTCTGATCTATGTAGTGATACCCTGTAGCCTCTGTGCTAAATACATAAAAAATACAATACAACAATAAGAAAGAAATCAGCACCAACAGATAAGCTGAGGTTGTACTAACAGTTTACAGATTAAGACTATTGGCCTCTGAGCTTGCTATTTCTGTTCTTCTAACTGGAGCTAACAAAATTGACATGCATCAAGAATAATGGCTGGCCTCTAGTGTTTGTCCCACAAATTAAATTAATGTTACAGCAACATTTATAGTCATTTATAAAAGATTTTGGTGATGAAAATTGTCCTGACTTGTAAGCTTTATTGTAATATAAAATAAGAAGCTCCATTTCTTAGCAAATCTTCAAGACAAGCTAAAATAAGGGAGGTTGTTATTTTTAAATTATTCACACTGGATCAATAATATAATTTTATTTCAAGGTTTATGGCAGTTAAACGTTTAAACATTGAAGTGCAAACAAATTCCTATTTTTTCTGTTTTCTCTCCCACTTTTCTTTTTATAGATAAATAGATGGTCAGATATGTATGATACGGGTAAATCAAGGAACTTTAATGAACCTGTAATATTCACTTGTACATTTATTGTATTCTTTCAGATATCTGGTGTATGTGTACAACTGTATTTTCATATACATGTGTAATATAATGATATACAACAAATACAGATAGATAGATAGATAGATGATAGATAGATAGATAGATAGATAGATAGATAGATAGATAGATAGAACGGGGCATATCTGTTCATCTCTGTGAGGCATGTTCAGAGCTTTGTTACTGCCTTTGGGCATCAAGCATATACAACCTAACTCAATGAAACAGAAAAATTTCTGTTTCATTACATAGGAATTGCAAAGCATCAAATACTGTGTGCAAATAGTAAATGTTTTACAATTGGTTACTGTTATCACCACTAAATTACACAACCATAAAGTAAAAAGTAAACAAAAATTGCCAACTGTAAACATGGGTCCAGTGACCAAGAATGGTGTGGCCTATTCTGTTTCATTTATCCCCGTACTTTATGGCTACCTTCTGTGAGTAGCACAAGTGGTGCTAGCAACTTTAGGTACTCTCCTTTGTGTTGAATCGTCTTTCATTACCACGTGAGCACTGTGTCAGGGTCTCAGATACGTGATGTAAGTGAGGTAGGAAAGAGGCATGGCGGGAAGTAGTCCTTGCTATGCAGAACTGCTAGCCATCTCGCTCCACTATAATATTTGCTTCCCAGGTTCTGGCTGAAATGAATAAGCTGCCTTAAGTGAAGAACAGGATAAAGAAATAATGACCATCCCTGATCTGGATCCGAGCCGGCACTGCCCACGCGGCCCCTCCTTAGCTGGCTTCCCCCTGTTACTCAGGGACGGCTAGCTCTTCTTTGCCCTTTGGGCAGGGCTTCTGGCAGCCTCTCCCTTCTGCTCTTCCAAGGCTGCCTCGCTCTGGCATTTCTGTTCTTTCAAATCTCGCAAGTTTTCTTCTTTTTTTTTTAATAGAATTTTTAATTTAATTTAATTTTATTTTTTCTTGTTTGTTTATTTATTATTTATTTTTATGGCTGGCTCAGCCTGCCCCAAGGGCAAGGCTGGTGCAGCATGTGGTGCCGGGGATAGAACCGCGGTCCCTGCAGCCGCCTAAGCTTTCCTAAGCAGGCGCTTTAGACCACTGAGCCATCCTGCTGGGCCCTCGCAAGTTTTCAGATATTGCTTTTTGTTTGTGCTCTCGACTTACGTATACAACTTATCTTCTTCTTGAGAGACCAAGGGCTGATAGCTCAGTGGATTCAAGCACCTGCATACATAGATGCAGGGACCAATCCCAGGCATGCAATGCTGGCCCCGCCCCCAGGGATCACCGACACAGCAATTAAGTGGTGCGGGCCTGTAACCCCAGCACTTGGAAGGCTGTAAACAAGAGAATGATTACAAGTCTGATTTGTGTAGTCAGATCCTGTAGACATCTTACTAAAACATGTAAAAAAAACCCCAGAGAGATCTGATAGTGCTGGCAAGATAGCTCAGCAGACAGGAACCAGGGTTCGATCCCCTGCATCATATGCCACACTGCTCCTGCCCCCTGGATTCTCCCGGGCATGCTGAGCTGGACACCAAAGCCTGGGATGTTAGCACACCTGTAATCCAGAAGGAAACAGGAGGATCACTGCAAGTCTGAGCTCCATAGTGAAACCCTGTAGGAAATATGAGAGAGAGAGAGAGAGAGAGAGAGAGAGAGAGAGAGAATGTTAAACAATGGATGGAGGTCGAGATTTCTTGTAAACAACTAATGTTATCATGTTGTACTTCCATATATCTTATAGCCATATACAACTTTAACACTCTAATCTGTGACACTAATCTGCAAATGCAAAACGATAAAGTAGAGGAGAATAATTAGCAATTATGCTTCAAAGAACAAGGAAACCTCATTAGTACACAAACACAGGACGCTTTGTTCACATGCTGAGGCATCAGCCAGAAGATCTACTGACCCTGGCCAAGCTCACGGATAAAACCTAACATCTGCTACTCCTTAGCTGATTAGAGACCTGGGCTCCCACACTCCACTGGGGGCCACCCACTCGGGTAGGCACCTCCAGCCAGTGGTTACAGAAGAGGGCCTGAAGGCAGTGGGGACCTGCGCATGTGTTTTCCACCTCGCTTGCATTGCGTCTTCCAACATCCCACCCAAGAAGGCGAATCTCAGGGACAACCCCAAAGCTGACTAGGAAGGCCACACCAAGTTGCAAAGTTGTAGTACGACTGGGAAAAGTGTATGCATAAAATACTGGTAAATTCATTGAATAAAATGTCCAATAAAATAATTCTTCATCACCTTCGTTACCTAGAAGGGATGATTGAATGCCTTTAAATGGAATGCATTTAAATTGAACAAAATTACTGTTATTAGTGCCCATCAAAAATTCCACTTCCTGGAACCCTCTTATCCCATTATTCGTGATGCTTGCAGGAGCTTTGGGCACACCGGCCCCTGAGCACGCCTTCAGTTCTGCTATGGCGACATTTCCATCTCCCACCGATCCAAACTCCATACCTACCAGGATAATGCTCACCTTAGGGAAGAGCAAGAAGTTGCTTGGTACTGAATAAAGTCAGCAAGGTGGGGTGCTGACTCGAAGAAACCTGGTAGTTTCTTTACAATTTTTCATTTGCATTAATACACAATAGCAGCATTGTCCATGACTCCATTCCATGAGTGGAGGAATCATACTCCCATGCATATAAGACACCTCGATGCTTTTTCTTTTATCTCCTTCCCTTATTTTCCCTCCCTCTCCCTCTCCCTCTTATGTCCCTTCCCCTGTGCAAAGATCAATTTCTTTTTCTTATCACCTGACTGTTGGTTTGCTCTTTATTTATATTTTTGCTTTTACCTTTTAGAAAACATGCAACATTAAATATGTATCTCATTTATTTTATTTAATAGTTTGATATTAAGTGGCAGCCATTTTCACATGAATGACTCAATTTTTCTTTATGGCAGAATAGTACTCCATTGTATATTAATATATATTATCTTTCTCCATTGATCTTTTGATATTCATACTGATCACTTCAGGATTCATGTTATTATTAGTTATAGTGTTGTAAATAGTTATATATATAGTTGTACATATAGTTATACATATATATATATATATATATATATATATATATTCACAATGTGATGTATCTAATTCTTTGTCAAGGTAATTAGTAGTGAACAAGCTGGGTAGAATGAAATTCCTGTTTTTTAGTGGGTTTTGGTTGTTGTTGTTTTGGTGGAAATGGGAATTGAACTCAGGAACTTGCACTTTCCAGGCAAGCACTTATTCTACTGAGCTATCTCCCTGGTCCCTGTTTTTAGTGTTTTCAAGTATCTTCATCTGGAGTTTCTTCTTGGGTGCATAGGTGTACATTCCCACCAACAGAGAAGTGTTGCTTTTGCCCTGCAGCCATGCCAGCATTTGTTTGTATCTGATTTTTCATGGTGCCACTATTTGTAGCATAAGATGGCATCTCAGTGTTAATTTAAGTTGCATTTCTCCAAAGGCCAGAAATGCTGAACATTTTTCATGTGTGCACTGGCCATTTGTACCACTTCTGAGATGTGTGGCATTTTATTAATCTGTCTTTACTTTGGATGGTATTATGCAACAGAATTCACTGCACGGTATCTTTTAACACAATGTAGAAAGACACTTGCAGAATGAAACTTCCAGGACTGCTTCAGGAAGTGTCATGCACCTTGGGATGAGTGCGATTAAGGTGAGGGGTGAATGTCCCAGGGAATGGGTGGCTAGGTGACTCTCACTATGGTAACTTTTCTCTCTCTTTTTTTTTTTTTTTTTTGTCTTTTTGAGACAGGGTCTCACTATGTAGTTCAGGCTGGCCTTGAGCTCACTTTTGTAGCCCAGGCTGGTCTCGAACTCACACTGATCCTCCTGCCTCTGCCTCCCGAGTGCTGGGATTACAGGTGTGCGCCACCACGCCCGGCTCACTATGGTAACTTTTAAAAAATATTCACCATAATTTTGATTGTCCTTAGTATATTTTAATAGGAAAATAATTCACTGAGATATCCTTTAGATTCTGGTAAAACAAATGTGTCTGACTCCAACTGTTGTATTCTTCCAAACACTGCACCATCTTGTCACTCGCTGTCCTCCATATTTGTCCCCATATTCCTAAAGCCAGAGAATAGTCATTTATTCTTCATCCATTCTTTCATTTTGTACAACACAGAAGTTGTAAAATATGACTGCCCTTCCCTTATTATCTTTACTTTCTGAAGCATTTTTTGACCAACTTATTCAAAACAAATGTTTATCTTACTCACACTTAAGGATATATTAGCATTTCCAAAAATTATTCAAGTACCACTACGTTCTCCCTGTTTTATTATTTGGTTGTTTGTTTGTTTTTATAGTACTGGGGATTGAACTCAGGAAGTTGTGCTTGCCAGGTAAGTACATAGTCTACTGTGCTATCTCCCCAGCCTTGTCCCTTTTTTGTTTAGATGTTCAAATATTATAATAACCTATCTAAAGTACACTTCAAGCTTACATTTCCTCAAATCCTCTGTAAAATATGCCTGGGAAAAGTGGAAGGAATGTAGAAAGGATGGAAGGAAGGAAGAAAGAAAGAAAGAAAGAAAGAAAGAATGAATGAATGAATGAAAGGAAGAAAGAAAGAAAGGAAGGAAGGAAGGAGGGAAAGAAGAGGGAAGGGAGGTGAGGGAGAGAGGGAGGGATGGGGAACTGAACGATGTAGGAAGCCTCACCTTCAGCAGGCTCCAGAAGTCCCGTGCATCCTATTCACACAGACTTGCCTCCCAGTATTCCAGTTAATGCTCCTGACATTGCAATTTTGTGCATTAAGTCCGGATTTATATTTTCCATTTCCTGTTTGAGCACACTTCTTTCTGGAATTCCTGGTCTCTCCTTTTCATTCTTTCTCTTCTGAAGGACCACTTTTACTTTCATGATTCATCCTTGCAGGTTCTTACTGTTAGTTTGCTTTGTGACTTGTCAACTTTCGATATTCCGCCTCAGTAAAAATTGTTAGCAACGTCTGACACAGCACGGACTCCGCACCTCCCGGCATGCTTTAGGTGCTGAGCTGACTTCTCCGCACAACCCCACAGTGACGGGAACGAGCTCACAAAAGTCAAAGTCATGTCCTAAGAATCCAGCTCTAGTCGTCTCCCCAAAGCCTCATGTAAATCATGGGGCTGTCAAATGCAGGGCTCCAGGGGCGGGGCTTGAGGGCGTGCGGCCAACAGAGGCATCAACCGTTAAACTGACAGCCTGCGCTGTCGGTGGATGGCCCTTCCCCCCAAAGCAGCGGTTTCCTGGTGGTATGGAGCGGATCAAGTGGTGCAGTATCTTGAGATCTTGTTATATAATTCAGGTTGCTTTAAACTATGAACTCTCCAGTAACTGTGAGATAAATAAACCTTTCTTTCCCTTATTTTGAGTGTTGGGTATCTGTCCCAGCAATGAAAGAAAAGTGACTAGGAAAGAATTTAGTACCAGAGGAGTGGGATCATTGCTGTGGCTAAAACTGACCATGTGGATTATAAGATTTGGGGAATGGCTTATGAGCAGAAATCAGAAAGGTCTGGAGATGTCACCTATGAGCAAAGTGCTGAAATAGTTTTGGCATTTCTGTAGGAGAGGGTCTGTTCAGAGCTCAGATCAGAATTGATAGAAAGCCGGCCTGCAAAGAACAGGCTGTCTTTGGGAGGTTTCTGCTGGGAAGAAGGACTGCATTGGTCGTTAGACTCCAGATCTTTTGTGTTTTGGCTTGGACCAAACTTTGGCAGAATTTTGCCCGTGCCCAGAGACTTTGCCTGAGACTGAGATTAATCATGGAAGACTAATTTTTCAAAGGAAATTTCAAAGCAGGGGCAATGGCATAGGTATTGATGGGAGCTGTTAGTCAAATATATGTTGAGAATGAAGAGCAAAAAGCCCAGCAGAATGATTTAAAAGGTTGAGTTTGCCCAGAAAAAAAGCACCCTGAAGGCTGTGGACTGAAAAGATACAACTGAGATCTCCATTGCCCAGGAGAAACAGAAGAATGGAAAAGATGTCCAAAGGGCATCACGGGAGTGGCAGATTCTCGCCCTTTGCAGCCTCAGAAGCACAAGGGTGAGGGACTTTGCTTTGAGGAGAAAGCCACAGAGCATCATGTTCCAGAATGGAGGCAGCGGCCACACCAGATTACAAAACAGCACCAGCATAGAGGATTTGCTTATTGGAATCAGGGTCAGAGTGCTCATAAATCCAGGCCCTGGAGCCCTACAGCTAAGAGAGAAGGAAGCCTGGCTACTGCTCCAGCTGGCAACACACATTGGCACATCCACGTGGTGCTGGTTTAGGCGCATGAAGAATGCAGGAATTTGAGGTTGGGAAGGCTTCCACCTAGATTTCTGAAGAAGGCCTGGGAGGCCAAGGCAGTGTGGCCCGGGGAGGACAGTGTGGGAACTGGTGAGGGAGAAGCCTACTCTCAGGAAACCCTAGAAGTTTGAAAAAGCCAGGAATGTGTATCATCCAAGGAAAATGGCAAAGAGGGAGCATAGACAGCCTAAGAGAGAAGCTATGGAAGCTACCACCAAGAGGACCCTAAGGATGGAGCCACATCAAGCGCACAATTTGCCAAAGATTGCTTCAGATGTTCCACATGGAACCATTGGACTTAAAGTTTGCCCTGCGGGATTTTGGACTTGTTTTGGACCCAAAGGTTTGTACCTTCTTTTGTATACCTTTCGGAATAGCGATGTTTATCTTCTGCCTCTGAATGGTCAATGTATGTAATTTTTCATTTGTATAGGTGCTCACAGTTGAGTGTTTGCCTTGGATCTTGGAGGAAGCTTGGAACTTGGACTTTTCAGCAGTGCTGAAACTGTTGCGACTTTGGCAACTCTTAGAGATGAAGTAAAATGCCTTCTGTAGAAAGGGATACAGATGAGAGTTTGGAGGTCCAGGGCTGGAATGTTGTGGTTTGTATCTAGTTGTGCCCCCAAAGCCTCATGTAAATCATGGGGCTGTCAGGCGTGTGGCTCCAGAAGCACGGCTTTAGGCTGCATGGCCAAGAGAGGTGTGAACTGTTGAACTGACAGCACACGCTGTCAGAAGCTTACCCTCCACCCGAGGCGGCAGTTTTATGCAGAGGTAGAGAGAGAATCATCCTGGACACGTCGGTGTAGAGTCTCAAGGTCTTGCTATGTAATTCAGGCTGCATTAAATTGTGAAACCTCCAGTAATTGTGAACTAAATAAACCTTTCCTCCCCTAAGCTTCTGTGTCAGGTATTTGTCCCAGAAATGAGAGAAAAGTGACTAAGCCACTTTCTAACAGTATTAATTAGGTGACAAATATTAATGGCATAAACGTTGCTCTGTACCTTCATCCTCTTCTCTGTGGGGAAAAGGGACAAACAAGCTGAGTGGCCTAATATTTACATGGAACTTACTTTTGAAGAAAAGCTACTGAGTTCATTGTGACATTCCTTTTTACTGGACAGGAGAAAGCTTGAAAGACATTTTCAAAAAATAAGAAATGCAATTAAGGTGACAGCTTAAAAATTATTATCCAGTGCATTTACAGTACTGAGCTTTACCACGGAGCGTGATAACCACCTAGGGATATTGGCTTTTAAAGATAGAAGCAGCTTGCACTTTCCAGTAATTAGAGAATTGCATGTATCAAAAATGGCTTTCTTATGCTTGTTTAGTGATCAGCTTTATATTCCACTAAAAATGATGTTTTCCTCCCAGCAGAATATTCGTTAATAAATGTCCTCTTGGGATTAAGACCACTGGTTTAATTATTATTCTTCTCTGATCTTGGATAGGTAATTTAATCACTTTAAGCTATAGGATTCTGTTTTTATTATAACATAATACTATTAAATTCCTTAAACTCATACTAATTTTATGAGGATTATCAAATGATAAATATTAATAATAATGCCTTCACTTGACTTCATATTTTACAAAGAACTTTCAACTTCCTTGTCTTCATTGATGGAACTTGTATTCCTTGCTTTATTCCAGGCAATAATTTACACATTTTTAGAGATTATGAAATATAAAGTTGAAGTCATTTACTATATTCAAGAGATAAGGAAAAAATCCAACAATGTCTTATGTAAATATGTAACATAAACTAGTCAAGAAAACATGTATAAATGAATAATGAAAATTTAAATAGATATTTTACCATTTATTTTTGAACCCAACTGTAGTATTTAGAAAAATAACCTAAAGATCTAGGTAATCAAATGGGGAAATTATAGTGCTATGCACTTCACAACCTGAAAACAATCTGCCTTAGTCATTTGGGTAAGCCCAGAGTGCAAGGAAAATTCAGGTAAAGATGGTGAATGTGGGAAATATTGAATGAAATGGGAACTCTCGCACTGGGCTTAGCACTTGATGCAATAATTCTGATAATAAAACTTGAAGGACAGAATTAACATCTATACAATTCTCATAGAAGCATTTCAAATCTTCCCTTTTATCAATATAAGCTAAGGCAGTGATGGAGACATGTGAAATAGTATATAAATCATATTATTATGATTTGTGTCTCGTTGTCCCCCAAAGCTTCATGCATTCATGGGATGGATTTCTACAAGTTAGCTTGAGAGACAGCTTAGTGGCTTAAGCACCTGCCAGTCAAGCACAAGAGTCCAGGTTCGAGCCTGTGCACCCGATGTTGTGTTCACCCCGGAATCCTGAGGGCGTCATGCAGGCCACCAATACTGGGCACAGTGGTGTATACCTGTAATCCAGTACTAGGGAGGCTGAGGCAGGAAAATCACTAGAGTCTGAGCTGCATAAGACCCTGTGCCAAATAAATAAATATAGTTTATGATAAATTCATGATGCAATGCTAGTCTTATGGGTGCCATTACCGCAGGGATTGTGGATGCAGGGGCGGCACACACTGTGGGGTGGGCAGCCTGAACACAACAGAAGGAAGGCAGAGAGACTCGTTTCTGCCCCTGCTGCTGCTGCTCCTCCCTTTTCTTCTAGCTATTTTGCTGTTTTCTACCACCATGAGCTGCTGGCATCCGTCATGTGCCAAGCTGCCCTGGAGCCAGGTGATTACGGACTAATCCTCCACAAACTGTGAGTTTAATATGCTTTTCCTGTCTTGATTTTGAGCGTTGGATATTTTGTCCCAGCAAAGATTGAAGAGTAACAGATATTAGGGGCTGGGGAGATAGCTCAGTAGAATAAGTGTCTGTCTGGCAAGCTTAAGGTCCTGAGTTCAATCCCCAGTTCCGAAAAAAAAAAAAAAAAAAAAAGAGTAACGGATATTTACTTCAGTGTTTAGTTAGAAATAGTATGTAGTTAGAAATAAAAATTTAGTATTATGAAGCATTATGATATAACTTTCTGGTAAAATAAAAAAACAAGAAAAATTTCCCATAGAGATTATAGTACAGTTCCAAAGAGAAGCGTTGACACATACTAAGTAGTGATATAAACAAAGCTCACACTATTTTGGAGATTTTCAAGTCTTGTGTAGCTACACAAAACAATTATAATATCATTTCTGCATGCAACAATATTTGAACTTGGATCACTGATTCCTTAGAAACATAAATAATGTAATTTTCATTATGAAGTGACAAACTATCTGTAATGAAGTTGATCTTCAACTTATGATAAGGCTGAGCTCAATAAAACCACTGTGAATTGAAAATATTACATACAAAATTCATCAGTCAATGGTGGCTACACACCACCCCAGCTTAGCAGTACAGAGCACCAGAGAGTATGCATGCCCACACCAGGGAAAATTTACTAACCAGGAGCTGCAGCTGATGGCCTCTGGCCAGCAGAAGAGGTGGCACCCTGTATCCCTTATCCAGAAACAGATCGGAGCCTCGAATTTGAATATTGTTTGTTGTAAATGCATACTGCTTTCACATCATTATTAATTTGAAAATTTTGCAGCCCAATAATAGGGCAGACTCTGTGTGTACATGTGTCTGAGTGTGTGTGTACATGCATGTGTGTGTCTGTGTGTATCTGTCTGTGTGTGAGTCTGTGTGTGTCTGTGTATACAAAGAAAACATATAAAAGAAATAATATGAGGGGCCCAGCAGGATGGCTCAGTGGTCTAAAGCGCCTGCTTAGGAAAGCTTGGGCGGCTGCAGCGACCACAGTTCGATCCGCAGCACGATATGCTGTGCCAGCCCTACCCTCAAGGCAGGCTGAGTTGGCCATAAAAACAAATAAACAAACAAACAAAAGTTCTGAAACAAGAAAAAATGAAATGAAATAAAAAGTTCTTTAAAAAACATACTATGAGAGCCAGCCAGAGAGCTTAGCATATTAAAGCACATGCTTAGGCAGAGTGCAGCGGCTGGAGTTCGATCCCTGGCAGGCAGTACTGGTCCTGAGATAGTAACTGAGACTGAGCATAAGGGCATGCACCTGTAATCCCAGCACTTGGGAGGCTGAAAACAGGAGAATCATTATGAGGCTGATCTACATAGTGAGACACTAAGAACCCTGTCCTAAATATAGAAAGAAAGAAAGAAAAAGAAAGAAAGAAAGAAAGAAAGAAAGAAAGAAAGAAAGAAAGAAAGAAAGAAAGAAAGAAAGAAAGAAAGAAAGAAAGAAAATGCATACAGTAAGCAAAGCATAGTCTTGAAGTATGTTATGGCTTGTACATAGATGTCTTCCCAAAACCTCACGCAGT
>PVJA010008469.1:54043-64554 GCA_004027025.1 Myocastor coypus
TGCCCTCAGGGCAGGCTGAGCCGGCTATGAAAATGAATAAATAAACAAACAAAAGTTCTGAAACGAGAAAAATAAAATAAAATAAAATTCTTTAAAAAAATACTTCTATATGCTTTCAGCTGTATTGATAAATCAGTTGTTTATTATAAGCAATTTTAGTCTGACATTTTGATAAGACTACTTTTTAAAAATTATATCAGCATTTCAGCAATTATTTTATAATTAAATGATTTCTTTTTCTATCTTAAAATAATAATCTATTCCATTCATGACTTAAGACTGCTCTGTTACTATCAGAAATGATCATTAGATTCTAGCAATTAATGTTTTGTGAATGACTTCCAATGGTTGCTATGAATATGAATTATTGACTCACCTATGCCCTTGTTCTGCAGAATGGAAGCCTTACTCCAAATGAACTCCATGTTTATGCTAACGGAATTTTTAATTTGTATCCAAGCATTGTAATGACACCAATTTCTGACCACCACACGATGCTCTGTTTGTCTGTAGGCAGTCTTCCCCTCTCCTGTACCGTCCTTTGTCTTGTATATTACTAAGAGTCAGAATCTACATCTTTCCATCCTAGGATCAGACATAGTCCCTGAAAAGCATTGGTCAGGTAATAAATATTACATAAATAATAATTACTAAGAACTTATATAGGGCTGGCGAGATGGTTCACCTGTGTAAAGCGCCTACTTAGGCAACCTTAGGCCACTGCAGGGACTGTGGTTCAATCCCTAGCACCATATACTGCGCCAGCCCCACCCTCCCAGGGCAGGCTGAGCTGGCCATAAATAAATAAATAAATAAATAAATAAATAAATAAATAAGAGATTTCTTTAAAAAAAGAATGTTTATGGTTAAAGCCACTAGTATTGTAAGAGTCTGTAGTACAATGCAAGTGTCAGTGGTTTTTGTTTTATCAGTGCTGGGGATTGAACTCAGGACCTTATGCTTGCCAGACAGGCACGTATGCAGCTGAATGTCATATGCAGTTGAAAATCTTAAAACTTCCTTCAGTACTTTTTCCCCCAGATCCAGAACTAGGAGACTGTTTTCAAAACTTAGACATCACCGCAAGTCCCACCCTAGGGTAATTGGCACATGATATTTTTTTTTTCTCTCTCTTTAAATGATACAATAGTGTCCATTCCTAAAATGTTAAATTTCCTAGGAAAAGAAAACAAGGTATACCAGGAACTAATGACATTGTTTTGTAGTCTGAAATTGATGTTTCTTTAAAAAAAAAAAAAAAAAAAAAAAAAAAAAAAAAAAAAAAAAAAAATATATATATATATATATATATATATATATATATATATATATCATAAACCATATAATTGAAATTGATCTATTAGCTCATATTAGATATTTTGTGTAAGAAACTTTTGCATGCAAACTGATGAACAAACAGCATATAGCATTTTAGGGCACAGTCTTATTTCTGGTTACACTCAATAAGAAGGAAAATCTGCAAAGCAAAGCGAAGGTCTTAATCCCAAGCATTAATGAATCACCAGGCACCCATTCAGTTATGCTGTGAACCCTGTGTTTATTTTGCTGAGAGTCTGGGCAGGACGTTTGGAACTGGTCCTTCCTGGTGTCCAGGGCAAACCATGGATTCGCATCTCTTCACTTTGTAGCTCCAGAGGGTAGGCTAACGGCGTAATCAACCGGCTGTAGGTCACGTGATTTGATGGGGCTATTTCTGGGATTTTGGTGTTTTTGAATTCCATGTTGCCATTTTAAGATCAAAGGAACAGCAGTATCCACTCTGAGTATGCAAGTCCTCCAAGGTTCTTCCTGTTGGTGCTCTACAGGGTAGGATTCCTCCAAGGGCCTTCATCTTCCGTCTCTACTTTCTGCTAAATCCCTCTCTGGCATTAGTGAAAAGTTTCTTTTGGGAAACCACACTGTCGTGATATGCTATAGGCAACCAACACAGAGTGGCAGCCTTCAGTCTCTCCTGTGATACTTGCTGCCTGCAGAGAGTGAGGAATTTCACATTCCTGAGAGCTCTGCCTTGTACCACTCTGTAGCAGCCCAGTAGCTGCCATGTGTTTGGAAGGCGGTGATATTCAGGAGAGGGTTAGCAAGGGCTGTCAGAATTGGTGTAACCCATTCTGAATCATGACCCCCAGTGGGCTGTCCAGGGCACGTTGCAGGGCATAGACAGAACCAAGAGAAGGACTATAGATCACAGAGGGGCTTCTACCCTGCCCTGATGCTAGTTTTATGCTTAAGGTCATACAAGTTGTACAGTTTCTCTTCTGCTTACGATTTATGGTCAACTCATGCTTACTCATTTATAATAGATTGTAGAGAAATTGCAATGGACAATTATCCTAACTCTGGTCATTTCACTATTCAGGATTTGCATTCGTTGTTTTGGTCTTTCTTAAATACTAGTACAAAGAGATGAAATTACACAAATTGTAATACCATACTTTGGTAAGTTTTTCCCAAAGTTAATACAATTTATCAGTCACAAGGAAATTGTACCAAACTCACGCACACACACACACACACACACACACACACACACACAAACACACACACAAAGCCTTCTATGTGTTAGGATTTCACATCTCATCCCCAAACAGTACCATCTTGCTAATGCATAGTCTTGGTCATGTTAAGATTTCCATAAAAAGCAACATAGGATATATATTTGATGACTAATTACATTATTGTAAAGCTATGAATTAATTTGCCTTCTTTCTCAGCATAGGCATAAACAGTTATGGCTACAGTAAGAAAGAAGTGGTTTGGCAACATATTATTTTAATTCAGCTTTTAAAAATTGCTCACCAACTGCTGGAATTAAAATTCAATTCTACAATGTCACTTTATCTTATCAGAGAAAAGTGTCAGGACTTCACATGAACATAACATCATATTTTTCATGTAATTGTTGCTTGTGTGGAAAAGCTAAAACTTGCAACTAATACAGAATTAATAATAAAGGTAAAGTCCAGGATTTCATAGACTGCTTTTTCCTTCTCTCACTTGTTAGATTGAAACATTTTATGAGTTCCTTTGGAAGAAAGTACTAGAACTCATGGCAGAAAAAAAGGGCAAAGAATACTTTATTCACTTCCTAAGGGAGATAAAAGAATTGATGATTTGAAACAAACCAAACTAGCCAAACCATTATGTACAGCAGAGTGAGACAGACACAGTTGGCCCCTGATGGACTGAAAGAACTTTACAATTTTAACATCTGAAAAATATTCTGAAAAAGATGTTACTATATGCATATCTGTATAATGTCTGTCTACAGATGAAGACCTTTGAATAGCAATAATAATGCATAGTCTTTTGTGGTTTCCAATTGTCAGGACATTGGAAATGACTGGTCATTCTGGCCTGGGGGTTCTTGGGAGGAAAGAGGCAAACAGTGGCTGGAGCTCAGAATCTTCTCTAAGGCCTGTGAGATCCTGTGTCTAAGGCAGGGGTGTGGGAGTTAGAATAGGCTCATCCTGAAAACGTCACATGTCTAACAAGGCTGCAAAAGATAAGTCTGCTTGTGTCCAAGATCAAGGACACTTCAATCAGGAGAGTAAAACCAAGTCTACTGAACATTTCAATCTTTGTCACCTTCAGATCTAACAGCTGATAAATGCAGCCCTACTCTGTGCCTCAGTCAACGGAAACTGATATTATCGTCCATTCCTGAGATTCTATGATCTAAGATGCCATGACAACGGTCAATGAGATCAAAAAGTTGACGAGATCTAGTATACAGCAAGAAGAAATTAGAGTTTGAAGGGAATCAATAAACATGAGAAATGCAGTCAACTATGCTATTAACCTAATGATCAGACCTGGAATTCAAATCATTCTGGTTATTACCTTAAAGCTTTTAATGGAAAGAAAAAATAGATAGCACGGAGGAATGGATAAGGAGTATTCTAAGCATAAAGATCAGAAGTCTAAGAAATGAAGTCAAGGGCACAATTTAGTGACAGGTAATTGCCTAACTTTCATAAGGTTCTAGGTTGAATCCCTAGCACTGTAAAAACTTTGGAAATATTTTTACAAATCTTAGACAGTATAAAAAAAGTGTGATACAAATCCAAACAACTATAACAGAAATCACTGAATGATTTCCACAGGCTCCTCAGTACACTGGCCATGGCCAACCTAATGATTAGTGAGTTTCAAGTTGCTCCAGCAAAACCTTCCAAATTTGAAAAGAAAAGACAAATATTAGATAAAAAGAGCATCTGAAATGGAGAGCATTTTGTAAGATAGAACATACCTGGTCGGGCGTGGTGGCACACGCCTGTAATCCCAGAACTCGGGAAGCTGAGGCAGGAGGATCAGTGCAACTTCGAGACCAGCCTGGGCTACAAAAGTGAGCTCAAAGCCAACTTGAACTGCATAGCGAGACCCTGTCTCAAAAAAAAAAAAAGAAAAAGAAAAAGAAAAAGAAAAAAAAGAACATATCTGACTGGAATATCACAGCAAAATAAATAAAACAGAGCAGGAGAGATATTTGAAGTAATAAAGTCCAGGCAATTTACAAAATAAACAAGAAACATCAAACCACAAAGTTAGGAAGTTCAGTGAACACAATGGAGAATAAATATGAAAGCAGTAATCATAAAATTCACAACTGAACTACTGTATTTACAGTGCAGGAAATTAAAGAATAAAGAAATATTTTACAAAATCAATTGGAAATAAAAAGGGAAAACTCAAATTAGGCATAACCAAATTAAATGGGGGGGGGGAACCTATCCTTACAGAAATAAAATCTAACCAAATTAAGAAAACATTCTGTCTCAGATTCCAATTATAATAAATGTGTCAGTTAAACGGTAAAATACATTCTTAAAATAAAAATCAGGAGGGTCACCAGATAGTTCAACAGATAAAGCACTTGCTTAGGCCAAGCACAGCAGCCAGGGTCAGAGCCCCATGCTATGCCGGCCCCACCCCCAGGGCACTGAGACTGAGACTGGGTGTGGTGGTACACGTCTGTAATTCCAGTGCTTGAGAGGCTAAAAACAGGATCACTATAAGTCCTACCTGTGTAGTGAGACCCTGTGGACCTTGTATTAAATACATTAAAAATTATAAAATATTATGAAATTGTGGAAGAACAGTGATTGTAGAGAAAGCTAGAGCATGCAATACACCAGAAAAAAATAAGAATAATCTGAAATGAGAAACTTATGTTCTTCCACTTAAGAGACTAGAGAAAGAAGTCCTAAAACAAATCATAAGTGCATGATAAAAATTATAGTAGTGAAGGGAATTTAAAGTAGATAATAATCAAAAGAGTCAAGCCAATTTTTGATTCTATAAAAGAAGCAATAAGGTAATTATTCTGAAAATCAAGTTAATCCATTAAAAAGACAAGAAAATGAACTGCCTCTATCATGAATGAAAACTGAGTCAGCATTAATTGCTTCATGCATGAAGACAAAGACTAAGGAACATGGAACCACACTGTGCTTTCAGATTCAATTATTTCATAGAAACGGACAATTTCTTTGGAACACACAAACTAGCAAATCTCATAACTTTAGTTTCCATAGTCTGTTTAGCTTTTCTTAATTTGTCTCAGAATTGTTCAGAGTTATGATAGCATGATGTGGCTAAATTTTTATTAAATCATCGCCTAAGTATCTGATTTGCTGTGCTACTCTAAGCAACACTCTCAGTTGAGGTGTTCAAACTAGCAGCTAGAAAACACCATTGATTTTTATAAATTATATTTTCTGATGCTGATGAATTCAGATTTTCACTTTGTTGCCTTTTAAATATCGCTCATATTTCTCACATTTGCACTCTCTCATCCACAAAAACGTAGGTTCACTGCTTTGATTTTTCAATGTTTCATCATTTCATCTCTTATTTTTGTTATTAGAATGGCTACAATCTATTTGTAGTATTTTATAGAAATATTACAGATAAAATGAGGTTAGGAAGAAAGATAAATTGAGAAAGAATACTCATTTATACAAGTGCAAGTAATTGAAAATATCAAATAAATTCTGGAAAAAGACATTACAAACAAACAGCACTGACAGTGAAGAATATAAATCACCAGACATTTTGAGATTAAATGAATGTAATAACTGTATTATTTAGTAAGACAATATAATTGAAAATTAAAAAAAAATTCATTCTTTCACAACCATACTTTGTCAATATTGATTAGGAAAGAGGCAGAAATCTGAAATAGACTGATAACATAAAGAAAAATAAAGAGAAACAGAAAAATTTATAAAGGAATACTCCTAAACTTCCAAGAAAAATGCAGTATAAATTGTATTAACTCAGAGGAGAGCAAAGGAAAGTTTCTGTTTTCGCTATAAAACTACTAGGTATTTTAAACCAAACCTAACATCCCCAAAGACCAAAACTCTACACATGTATAGCTCATAAAAAGTAAATCTAAATCACTAATTAATAATATTAGGGCTGGCCAAATAGCTCAGTGGATTAAGCGTGTGCAAGCAGGCACAGGGCCCTGGTGTTCCCCACGGCTGCTGAGCTCTGCCCACCCCAGAGCTCTCTGAGACAGCAACTGAGACTGGGCATGGTGGCGCGCACCTGTAATCCCAACTCTTGGAGGCTGTAAAGGGGGTAATGTGCCCGATCTAGTAGTGACACCCTGAATACCCTATAAACCCTTCCCTAAAAAATAAAATAAACAAACACATAAATATTGCTATGTTTTTCTGCTAGGGCTGCCTCAAGGAAATAGAACAAATCAAATAACTAAAATAAAATATTTCTGTTGACTTTTAGGACCAAGATATTGACAGTCTGTTCCTCCTATGGATGAAGGAACTGTACCCCTCACCTAGCTTCTGGTGGTTGAATAGAATGCACTGGTGTTTCTTCGACTTATAAGAAAACTTGCTGTGTCAGTTTCTGGCTTCATTTCACATGACTCTTAACCAGTGTGTGTGTGTGTGTGTGCGTGTGTCTGTGTCTCTGTGTGTGTCTGTGTGCATTTGTGTGTCTGTTTATGTGTTGTATCCCATTTTTCCTTGCTCAAAGACACCAGGCATATTGGATGAAAAGCCCTGTTAACTCCAGTATAACTTTATCTTAAATCCTTTACACTTGCAATGAGCCTATTTCCAAAATTATGTCTCAAAGACTAGAGGAGATTACGACTTTGACATATGAAGCTTGAAGAGACACAATTGCACCCAAAAGAGATACTAAAGGAAAATCTTATTACCTGGTTGATTTTAAATTTTAGTACTTGCTCAAACATATGTGGACATTCATATTAGCGATATTTAATAATAGACTACTGATCAATATTACCACAATAATATTGTGGTAGCTAATCACCAAATAGACAACCATGACCTCACAAAAAAACAAACAAAAAGCACTATTTCCTTTCAAGAGTGGCCTATAGAAAGTTTATGCCTACCCAAGTGTGTTTTAAGATTGGAAGCATTGGTTTCTCATGTTCCTATCCTAGGTCCGCCAGTATTTTACAAATACATGTATTGCATAACATGAAATTAAAATAATTTCCCAAATTAAGAAATCAAAAAGGAATTTTCAACAGTTATAAAAATACCGAAACATAAAGTTAGTCCATTTCTTAAAGATTTTCATCTAGAGTCCTAGCACTCCGCAATTATTCTATACTTCAAGGATATCCAGTGCCAGGCTAGTAATCTCATTCTTTAGCATACACCGATAAAGAGGTAAACAGTTGTTACATGGGTAACTCAGAAATGAAAGCCTTATATACTCATTATTCTTATTTAGAGAGCTTTTTCGTTCATAACATTCACTAAGCTTGGGTGGTTTAGAGGAAATCTGGGTCATTGCCACTAAAATGAGTGATACCATCTAACTCATAATTTAAAGCTGGCTTTCAAGCTGGAGTAACATGCTAAAGGAATATATTTACTAACATACAGCTTGCCATTTATTTCACTGAGTTCTGATTCTATCCAAGACTGAGTTTCAACTGTGTGACGGAAGCCTAGTTTGTTGCATACTTAACAGTGCCATATTAGCACGTTATAGGGCTTACCCTTTTGTCCCTTATAGTGATAACAAGCTAACTGCTTTGATAATGAGATTCTGAGTCAATATCATTGATCTTAATGTTCATAGTGTTCTTCTCCAAAACACATTACAGGCTATAGAAACGGACAGCTCTATCCAACATCAAAAGTTAATTAGCCCATAATGGTTGGCCCTGTAGGAAACTGGCCTCAGAGGTCTCTTTCCTGTGACTCTTAGGCCAGGACTCATGTTGGAATAGTCTAGAGAGCCTTGAACATATACTAGTGCCTGCAGTTGAGCATATTATGATAGCTTCCTATTTATGGTTCCCTGTGGATCAACATCAATATCAATTAGAAAATTACTCAGATTGTCCAATTTTATGCTTTAATATTTTATTCTCTATATTTTTTGCATTATTCGTAGATATAATTGACAAATATGTTTATGTACATACTATATGTAGTCTTCATATGTAATTTTATATTTACATTATATTATGACTATTTTACATATTTTTCATATTTATACATGCTTAAATGTATAATGTTATAAAATGTATCATTACATAGTAAAATAAAATACACACATGCATATATATATGTATATAAATTTATATATACTAGATACTTTTCTGCAAGTATGTTTGCATACCTTGCTTAACTTAAAACACAGTAATGCATTCATTTTTTTCAACCAGTACAATGGGTCACTTCTCTCCAAAATTGTAAGCTCCCCAAATAATGAACAGTGTGCCACTTTGCTGATATGTTTTCCTCTTTTCTGCTTTCTTGCTATTTTGTTGTAACAAGTTTTATTGTAATATGCATCTTTGCTCATATTGGTTATAATCTTTTGCTTTAAAGCGACATAGCAATCTGTTTGAGAAGTAACGTAGACTTAGAAAACCTGCTTGGTTTTGTAGACTAGAGTCTTGCAAGATATCCCAAGGAGAAAAACTGAATGTGAAAGCACCTCCTATACAATGAGGTACATGCTAGGTCTATTGAGATTAACTGAGGCATTGTGGCCAGCAGATGGCCATGATATATTAAGGCTGCATATCCAAATACATTCAGTATACACTACAGAACTGGTCATCAACTGTGATGGGCCAGCAGGTCTTGAGATAGAGAACAAATTACCTACTTCTGGGTTAACTGACTGACAGGTAGGCCAATAGGTAGGCTTGTATCCTGGATAAGGTAAAAAGGAAAAGATGTGTTCCTCTTTTGAAACAACTTCCAGTCTTCCCAAGGCCTTTGGACATCCATTCCAGTCCCTTTGTCCGTTCATTACAGACCCCCAGCACTGAGCTTCCAGGTGACTTTTAGGGCTTTGACCTTGGCTTTGAACTTTGTGCTTGATCCCTCATCCTTACGTGGGTTCTAACTTCCGGGTAAGAGCTGCTACCTGAAGTCAAGATATATGGGAGTTATTTATATCAATACACACTCAAAATATACAAGATGTGATGCAAACAACTAGAAATAACTATATAGGTAACCAGAGGATGGCTATCAACTTCTCTAAAGTGATCTGCGAAGTCTGTTTTTCCTTCCTCACTACAACTCCACTTTAATTGATTATTTGCACTGCTTTTTAAAAATTTATTTATTTATGTTATGGCCAACTCAGCCTGCCTTGGGGGTGGGGCTGGTGCAGCATGTGGTGCATTCGATCGAACCACGGTCCCTGTGATTGTCTAAGCTTGTCTAAGCGGGCACTTTAGACCACTAAGGTATCTCGCTGGCACCTGCAGATTTTTGCTTCTGGTTGTGGTTGATTAATTGATTAGCTTAATTTTGTCAGTTAAGCACCTTTTTAACTAACAGACATCTGCTATTGAGCTTATTCTATATCTCCTTTGGGTGGTGAAATGCCTTGGTTCAGGGGAAGTCAGTCTTTCTTTAGCATCACAGCAGGGGCCTCTTAAGTCCTTTTTTTTTTTTTTTTTCAATTCTTTTATTGTTTAAATTTAACAATGGTTATATTACATATTTTCATCATCGGATCAGTTTAGATTAATACATATAGGTATATAAGATTGATCAAACAATTAAACATTAACCTTTCTAAATGCACATTACTTTTTTTTTTTCTTTTCCCCCTTTTTTTCTTTGAAAGTTGACATATTGCATATTGTCCTCACAATCATTCTATAGAGTGCAGTGTGTGGGCATGACCCACTTCCCTATTAATGTTGCACAGAAAAAATAAATAAATAAATAAATAAATAAGAAAAAAAAAGGAAAGAATATACTTCTCTTTGGACTAAGAGGAAGCAGATACATATACAATCAAAGGTTTTGCAATTGCAGTGTGCCACCAGTGAAGCTTGTGACGTTGGAGGCTACTGAATCTAAGCCTCCTAAAGCTCATCTCACCAATCTAGCTCTGCGTTCCAGGCATTGTAATTAAGGATTTTTTTTTTCTTGCTGGGTGGTCAAGGGCAAGTCGAAGCAAGACCTGTATAACAAAACATTCTTTTTTTTTTTTTT
>PVJA010008470.1:0-64287 GCA_004027025.1 Myocastor coypus
CTCCCCCCTCTCCCTTTCCCTCCCCTCCCTCTCCTCTTGTCTGCGGGTTCTCTTCCTTCTCCTATTTGTCCCTTGTCCTTGCTCTCCCTCTTCCTCTGTCTCTATCCTACTAGCTGTCTGGAGAATTCAAGCTAATACTCTTTCCAAGTCAAAGGCCCTGGTCAGAAGGAGAATGGTAACATCTCCACAAAAACAGCAGTAGATTCTAGCTGCCATTTTTCACAAAGATCTCAACATTTGAAAACTCCTGTCTTCAAATCTCTCTGAAGGCTGCTGCACCCAGAGCTATAAGAATATATATCCATAGGCTCAGAAGGGCTCAGGCCTCTTATGTTTGGAGAATTATTAAAACAAAGATCCTTTGAAAGCTCATCAGTTAAGATTCATTCCCTGTGCAGGGTCTCCCAATGGCCCTACTAAGCACAAAACAGCAGAAGAGGATGCTATCAGAGAAATAGGGAGCAAGAGACTGTCATTTAAAGACAGGTTCTATTGGGAGCAGTTTTAGTGGTTCTGTTTATAATAAAGGAGTGAAATTCTGAAAAGTTGCTTCTCTATGCAAAAAAGATGAGTGATTATGAGCTTGGGGGTGACAGAAGAGAGTGCAAAGTGGTTTATTGTTGTCACATAAAAGTGATGAAGACCCTTGGTGGCTCTTACCTCAATTTTGCAAATCATGCAGGATGAATAATGCAGTCTCTCTCTCTCTCTCTCTCTCTCTCTCTCTCTCTCTCTCTCTCTCTCTCTCTCTCTCCTCATGTCTTTTCTATTTTAATTTGAAAAGAGTGGGAACAGTGGACAGACAGAATTTTAATTATTGTGTGAACAGAACGTCATTCTTCCAACAAAGCCTGTCTCATTCTTGAGCAGTCTACGTACGAGCGTGACCCTCCCAATGTGCTATGCATGCTGTTCTATCGAGCCACATCTAGCCGTTAGACAGACCCTTTGGAATATCAATATGTATGGCATGCAGCCATCCTGTTGGAGGAGTCAGAGCCCCACTCCCAGAGCCCTGTGCAGCGGTTCTCAACCTGTGGGTCGCGACCCCGGCAGGGGTCGAACGACCAAAACACAGGGGTTGCCTAAAGCCATTGGAAAATGTTATTTATTTGGAATTACAGTATTGAAGTAGCCACCAAAATTATTTTTTGGTTTGGGGTCACCGCAACATGAGGAACTGTATTGTGGGGTCACAGCATTAGAAAGGTTGAGAACCACTGCACAGGAAGCTGTCTGACACTTCTACCAGCACCGTTGTCTGTGGGACACCTGTTCAGTCACCTTTCCTTCACCGGAACAAACTGTCAAATAGCCACACCTCAGAGAGGGATGACTTTATTTTGGCTCATGGTTTCAATGCACGCAGTGAGAGGCTGGCTGGCTCCAAATCAGAAAGGCATACTTCAGAAGACACGGCAGAGGAAAGCCTTCCAACTCATGGTTGACAGGAAGCAGAGGGAAAGCGGGAGTGGACGAGAGGGAGGTAAGACTAAGGAGAGAGGAGAGAGGGCCAGACACAGAGACAGAGGGACAGAGAACAGCGACAGGATTACATCCTTCCAAGCCACATCTCTGGAGATTCACTTCTGTCAGTGAGGCCCTGCCTCAGAGTATAGCACATTCAGCCTGAAATTCTTCAAACAATGAGTTCAAGGGAGAGTACAGTGTCCCTACAATTTAACTACTTTCCAAAAGTGCTACCTGTGAGCACATATTTTTGGAGGACGTTTTGGATCGAAACAAACCACAATCATATCCATGGTAATGAAATCATCCAATAAGCTTGTGTCTACCCATCCAATGACATGATAAGTCCCCTTTCAGTGGGATCAGGGAACTTAAGCTTTTTGGAGTAGCATCTTTCTTGAGCTAGGTTTCCAGGTGCTTCTTGGAGAGAGCTATATATGAGCCAGAATAAAGAACAAAGTCCACTCCCTGGAAAAAACGCTCTTTCCCATCCACAGTAATTTGTAATGATACTGGTCTGGTCTGAACCCAGATTCAAACCTGACTGCATGGCACCAAGAACCTGAAAGAGGAAAAAAAAAATAAAAATAAAATATATATATATATATATATATATATATATATATATATATATATATATGAAGGTTACAATAGATACTGCACAAAAGGAAGAACCTTCTCAGAAGGAATGGATTACTGAGATGAGGAGAAAGACAGGAGTGGGGAAAATATGCCTCTGTGTGTAAGCAAGGTGACTTGGATAAATACACTGTGGCTTCCGCTGCTCTTTGGAAATGCTTAATTAATGCTTACATTTTTGCAATTTTTCAGTATTTTTCTTCTTTCTTTTTCCCCTTTTTCTCTCTTCTCCATTTCTTATAAATGTTTTCTCTCTCTTTTTTTTTTCTTCTCCAAGTTTTGCATGCATATATCTGGTAATATGAACAACTACTTTGAAGAGACTACTATGCAGTACAATGAATACTGCCAAATTCGTATCATTTTGTTTAGTGAAACTCTGTATCCTTCACAATTTATCCTGTTTTGGTACTACTTTGTACTCTCTTTAAAAACAAAACAGGGCCTGGCAGGATGGCTCAGTGGTCTAAAGCGCCTGCTTGGGGAAGCTTGGGCAGCTTCAGGGACCGCGGTTCGATCCCTGGCACCACATGCTGCACCAGCCCTGTGCTTGGGGTGGGCTGAGCCGGCCATAAAAATGAGTGAATAGACAAAGGTTCTGAAACGAGAAAATGAATAAATAAATAAAATTTAAAAAAAAATAAAATAAAAAATAAAAACAAAACAAGGGCCCAGCAGGATGGCTCAGTGGTCTAAAGCGCCTGCTTAGGAAAGCTTAGGCAGCTGCAGGGACCACAGTTCGATCCTCAGCACCACATGCTGCGCCAGCCCTGCTCTCAGGGCAGGCTGAGCCGGCCATAAAAGTAAATAAATAAACAAGCAAAAGTTCTGAAACAAGAAAAAAAAATTAAAGCAAACTGAAGGCGTTCGATCACCAGCATACCACGCCAGCCCCACCCCCACCCCCAGGCACACTGAGACAGCCATTGAGACTAGGCGTGGTGACCCACAACTGTAATCCCAGCACTTGGGAGGCTGAAAAATAGAAGAATAATGTTTAGTTGTTTGATCAATCTTAAATACCTATATGTATTAATCTAAACTGATCCGATGATGAAAATATGTAATATAACCATTGTTAAATTTAAACAATAAAAGAATTGAAAAAAAAAAAAGAAGAATCACTATGAGTCCAATCTCCATAGTGAGACACTGTAGACCTTGTATTAAATACATAAAATAAAAAATTAAAAATTAAAATAAATAAATCTGACTATACACCTTGGGAAGCTCCATGGTTTGGATTTTCCAGAAAGAAAACTTTATTGGGAAGAGCATCTAGGCTGTTTCTAAGGAATGGCTGTTGAGATCAACGTCTTTTGGAAGGAGGGGGGCAGCAAGCTTAGACAGAAGATTTTTGGCTAAGATGTAAGGCCAACAGAGACATTAGTCTACACTTAGGGGAATGATGGAGAGGTGTGTATGTCCACAGATGTTCCTCTTTGGAGTGAGAAGCTGGGACTTTATAGCCTGTATTTTCTCAGTCGTTGGATATGAGCTTCTCTGTGAAAGTTATGACGCCTTTGGAAAGACAGGTTTTTTTTTCAGGTAAGAGATAATTTCCAAAGAGGGATACTTGAAGGACATCTTGTAACCACATATACTATCTGGGAAATTAATGCCTCCCTAGTGAAAGGGGTTTTAGGCAGCACAGCGGAGGGTGCACCTCAATGCCTTTAGGCCCTTGTTTCTGGAATCCTGCTCGCATTCTCTGCCATAGTGAAGAATATCCAGGACAGCTCTGCAGCAATTGCCGTGACTCGGACTTGACAGAAGACACGAAAGACAAATCAAGGGGTGGAGAAGATAGCTCCATGGCACAGTGCCTACCTGGCAAGTGCGAAGGTCGTGAGTTCAAACCCTGGTCCTGATAAAAGAAAGACAAATTATATTTTATAAAAGGATACAATTTTGAGGAAAGGAGGAGAAAGGGAGTCACTACTGATAAAGATAACATAGATGTTACTAGGGCTGTGATATAGCTTAACAGCATATGCACCTGCCTGGCAAGCACAAGGTCCCAAGTTCTATCCCCAGTACAGAAAGAAAGAAAGAAAGAAAGAAAGAAAGAAAGAAAGAAAGATGTTTTGATGCTATGCATGGCCGACATTTTCTTGAAATTTTACGTTTTACTTTATTCTTACTGTATCTAATTACTTTATTCTTACTGTATCTAATAGTAGGACAAGTGAACTTCCTAATTCTCTACTCAGATCACACGAGACTTAACCACTGTTTTCTTTATTTTGACGAGGAAGAACATGATAAAAATGATGCAGAATGTCAAAACAAGAGTATAGGAAATTAATAATGGCTATTATATTGTATATTATCTTCAAAGTAATTGCTTGAGGTACAAGATATAGGTATGAGCAATGGATCAAACAAAATAAGCACTGTGTTCCTTTAGTGAACTAATAAAATTAGTAATACAATTATCTTAACTATCTTGTATAATATGTATAATTTTCTCTTCCTTCTTTTCTATCCCCTCTCGCAGTTGTTCTTTCTTTTTGAGCAGACTCTTTCCCTTTCGTGATGCTTATTTTCTTTTGGATCTTGTTTACTCTGTCAGTTTCTTACACTAGAGAAACAATATGTTGTTTACACATCTGAGTCTGATTTATTTCACTTATGAGTATGGCCTCTAGTTCCATTCACTTAGCTATAAAAGCCTTGAGTTCCTCTTTCCTTATAGTTGAGCAGTATTTCATTATATAAAGATACCACCTCTTGCCAGGCGTGGTGGCTCACGCCTGTAATCCCAGCACTTTGGGAGGCTGAGGCAGGAGGATTGGTGCGAGTTCGAGACCAGCCTGGGCTACAAAAGTGAGCTCAAGGCCAGTCTCAACTGCATAGCGAGACCCTGTCTCAAAAAAAAAAAAAAAAAAAAAAAAAGATACCACATCTTTTTTATCCATTCCTCAGTTGATGGGTATTTGGGTTGTTTCCAGTACCTAACTATTACAAATTGTGCTGCTACAAACATAGGTATATATAAGCCATCACCTCTCTTTCTTATCAATGCTTTAGTGGACAAACTTTGTACTGGACACTTATTAGGCAAGCAACCCTTAGAAAAATCTTCTAGCCATGCTGGGTACGTGATCCTCTGGGTGAGAGGGTAGTTGGGACACTCATCCTCTTCTCTCTAATCAGCATGGACCAATGAGATAGCATCCTTTATCAATACGAAGAACTATGCTGTATACAATGCAGGTAGACATTTTAGGCGAGGAATAAGCAGAAGAATCTACTCAGCAAAGCTAATGAATAAAGGATAAGCTCAAAAAAAAAAAGAAAACACACATGACATGTGAAAGAGTTTTGATGATGCAACTTCTGGCTTGGCAGGTTACCAGACACAGGTGTTCTAGAACTGAATCCTACAGAAAACTTGCTCTTAGGCAGCTGGAGTTGGTCCCAGCTTCTGCTACCAAGATAGCTCCAAAAAATAGGGGCTGCAGACATGAGTAGAAAAGTGTTCAGCAGGCCAAAAGCAACCTTGTCTGCACCATTACCCTGCCAGGAAGCCCTATCCCATTCTCAGGCTAGGAGTGTGCGGTATTCCCTGCAGAGCTGAGAAGCTCACCAGTGTTTTCAGAATAACTATTATTAGGTATCAACCCACAGAATCAACCAGAATAGGCATTCTGACGTGAGTAGAAGATTTATTGGGGGCATCAAGCAGACTGGATGTCTAGCAGATCAAGACAGCTGCAAACAAAGGGGGGCAGGAGACTTTCTTTCAGGAAGAATAATGGCAGGCTGGAACAGCTAAGGAAGAGCTAATCTTGGCAGGGCTACCTGGTCTGTGGGTTGATGTTAACAAAGGAGAGTTTCCATGGTTACCTGCCCAGGTCAAAGTCAGGTGGACCTGTTCTATGGTTTTGGGCTTGCCTCTGTGTGTGGCCAAGGGGGAGAGAGTTTGGGGGCAGGTTACCTGGGAAGCTTTGAATTCTGACCTATCAAGTATCACAGTTCTTCTCAACTCCTGTCTACTGGTCATGGAGCAGTATATGAATGGGAGCCTAGGGAAAGAGGAAGATGAAGGCAACGGAAAATGTTCAGAAAACCCATAGGACATACTGTGTAGGTGTATTTTCTTTTAGTTCCACTGTCACAGAGAACTCCATTAAGGGAAGGGGTCCAAAAAAGGTGAAGAGGCCATTTCCTTGGCCTTCTGTGAGACCCAGGGGCCTGTAGTTTTCTATTGGTGCTGTAACAAATTACCACAGATGGCTTGGATAGAAACAATAGAAGTTTATCTTACCGTTCTGGAGGTCAGAAAAACAAACATTTTCTCAAGATTTTCTCAAAGCAAAGGTGCCTATAAAGCTGTGCTCCATCTCATAGCTCTAGAGAATAATCTTCCTTTTGACTTTTCCAGATTGTTGAAGGCTGCCTGCATTCCATCTCCCAGAACATCCTGGCTTCATCACTCTGATCTGTGTATCCATCTGCACATCTCCTTCACTGCCTCTGCTCCTTCGGATGACCTTTCATCAAATCCTTTTGATTACATTAGACCCAGCAGGCTAATCCTGGAAATCCTCTATTTTAAGGCCCTTAGCCACACCAGCAAAGTTTCCCTAGCTACATCAGATAATATTTACAGGCTTCCGAGATTAGGGCATGGGTAACTTTGGGGGCCCTTAGTAAGAGAAACACTTTGACAGTGTTTACTTCAGACTGTGATCAAGAGCTGTGCCTGGTGAAGTAGAGAGCCCAGCAGAGCCCAGCACAGGTTAAGCATGGATTAACCTGGCTTTAGGAGGCAACTCCCAGGCTGAGCATGGCAGCCTTCACAGCGGACATATGTCTTGGTTACTTTTCTCTTGATGCTGAGACAAAATAACTGACACTCAAACTTAAGGATGGAAAGGATTATTTAGCTCACAGTTTATGGAGCTTTCAGTCCATAATCAGCTGGCTCCGTGGCACACTGGCACAGCACACGGGCAACACTTCAGAAGGTGGCCGAAGACAGCAACAAGAACAAAGCTGGGGGACAGAGAGCCCTTTTCCTCCCTTGTATGCAAGCTGTCAGCATACTATCTACGACTACATCATCTTGGTGTTTTCCTCTGGCATAGGCTCATGATGTTCATAATGTTAGGACCCTGACCACCTGCTAAGTCACTTAGCTTTAACCTTCTAATCTTCTCAAGTCGACACAATGAACAACATCCTGGAGTGGTAAGGACGTGTCCTCTACAAATGAGGATAGCGAACTGTTGAGTTTCTTAGTTAAGCTCCTAGAATTCTTAAGGTAACAGAGTGCATCAACCATTAAAATATGAGAATCACTAGACCACATTCTTATAGCCCCCCAAATATGCTACCACCTTTTGTTGCTTAAACACCCAAGTCCTAATAAGAGAAGCTATAGAAATTTTCTTGTCCAGATTCTGGCCAAGGAGACTTGCAGAGTTGCTTAGGACTTCAGACAATATTTTCCTCTCTGATTAAAAGAGGAAGAGTGAGGTGAGTCTTTTATTCCTTTCTGCCTGTAGATGCTCCTGTGAGGAGACAGGAAACATACTTCTTGAGTCACCAATTTGTAGCCAGAAGGAAACAATCAGGAGAACCATGAGAGGTGAACTCTGAAGCTCCAAGTTACTGAAAATTCACAAAATGTCCTGCTTTGGTATTTATTACCATAATAAAAAGTAAATTTCTATTGTTTAAGCCACAGATTATTGCAGAAGACTTTACTTATAATAATTAATAATAATAATAATAATAATCTCCCAAAGGATGCTACAGAGGTGGCAGGTACAGTGTGGTCAGGAACTCCATCTGCAAGTGGATTTGTGGAAGGGGAAGGTTTACAAGGACTTGTGTAGAAGAATATTGTACTAGTTTCCCTAGGCAGCCATGATAAATTGCCACAGACCAATGACTTAAAACAACAGAAATATATTCTTTCATAGCTCTAAGTTCAGAGGTCCAAAAGTCATATTGTCAGTAAGACCATGCTCCCTTGGAAGGCTCTGAGAAAAATCCTTCCAGCTCCTTGGACCTGAGACATCTTGGACTTGCGGGGCCATAGCTCCAGTCTCTGTGACTGTCTTTACATGACTCTTCCTATGCTTGTGTCATTGCCTCTGTCCTGTTAGAGTTAGGATCCACCCTAATTGAGCCCAATGTCATCTTAACTTAGCTGCATTTGCAATCACCTTATTTCCAAGTAAAGCCAGATTCTGTGGCTCTTCATGGATATACCTTTTAGGGGACATCATTCAGCTCTGGAAACTATTTCCAGGCCACTGTGACGCACTCTCTAGGTATTTTCAAAAGCAACCAGAAAAAAAAAAAAAAAAAAAAAAAGTTTTCGGAGCACAGAGGTCCTGCATGGGGCCTATAAAGTCTGACCTGTTAATCATTAGCAATCCAATTGTAACCTGGAGGCAGAGATCTTAGAAAAATTCAGGCTCCTATTGCACTGTGACATAAGCAAGCATGATTTCGTGACTAATGAAGACCTGAATACGAGAGGGAAATCTCAGAACAATAAGCTCTGCTCAGTTGCACAGAAGAAAAGCAAACTGCAAAAGAAGCAACGCCTCGAGCCATTAGCAGGGAGTCAGCAGCACGAGGAGATCTGGAAGTATCACTGTTGGCTGTCACTCTCAATGAGCCAGCATGAATTCACATGTACTAAGCATGATGCGGAACAGCACTGACCTCCCTCCCCACCTTCACAGCTAGAGCAATGAACAGGGAGAGAGGCCTTAAAGAAATACAGCTGCTCTCAGTCCAGTGCGAAGGAAAATAAACGAGAGTCAGCACTCTGCCAGAAATAAAACCATCATGCCTCAAGGTTGTGAATAAAAAGCCCTCAGCCTTAACTGACACAATGAAGCAATAGACTGGGGGGATCCAAAAGCCTAAAATCTCTTGGAGCACTGTGGTAAGGAACAGGGTCCAAAAATATAGGAGAATGAGGGATGGCAGAGACTCTGTAACCCAATGGACACGTTAATTTTATGAAAAAAAAAAAACTAGGAAAAGACACAAAGGATGAAGGCCAATGAGTCACCAGGAGTAGAACCACAGTGTAGAACCATGACCTCTGTGGTGCTGGGGCTGTTGCTTCATTTTTGTTTTGTTTTGTTTTGTTTTGGTGTTTGTTTGTTTGTTGAGAAACACATATTTAATGATATATTGCTCTTTCGGAGCAAATGGTTACAGAGGCCTTTGAAAACTTCAGACACAACCATGCAGCACAGTTCTGAACTAGTTTCTTACTACAAGTACTCTGTACGCTATAACCTTTTTCTCTCTGAAATGACCCTCAGCTCACAAGAAAATAATTGCCACAGGGAAACCAAAAATCTAGCTTTGTGGCCAAAAGGAAAAACAGCAAGCTCTTGGTTAACTGGTAAGAGCAGAGGATCCAGAGCCCTTCACTGTGCTGTTCTGGCAGCCTTCTTATTCAAGGTCTTCCTATTCTCTCTTCTCCAGCCCATCCGTGTTGGCTCTCAGCAGGCTTGCATAGGCCATCTGAGACTCATGCACTTCATTCGCGTTCACCACAGGGCTTCTCTTCTTTTTCCCACCCGTAGCCCTCAACAGGCATTTGTTATCTGCAGGCTCAAAGCCCTCCCTTCTTTGGGGTGGATCTAGTCCCACCATCATATTTTTTCAGGGTGAGGAACGTGCTGCCCAACATCTGGCCCTTCTGGAAAAGCCTGGTTAGCTCAGTCAGGAACTGCTCACTCCCCAGCAACACCATCTTGATGAGACTATTGCTTCATTTTTGAAGGAAAGTGAAACCTACAGTCCAATGACATTATTTTGAGTCTGCGATAACTGTTCCCAGAGTTCTCTGTGCTTCATAAATTTCTCCCAAAATATGCTCAGAGAAGCCAAAAACTGCTTTTGTTACTTGAATATTGGAAAATAGAGGCCCAGAGAGTCCAGGAATTTTTCCATGGACTCGCTGCCACTCTCCTTGGCCTGCTACAGCCAAGATGCAAAGTCAGCCAAAGCCAGCAGTCTCAGAAAGAAAGACAGAGAGTGCTCATCAGTCATGTTTCTGAGTAAGCAGAACCATCAATCCAACTAGCAGAGACACAGGTCTTGGGGGTCTATTCAGACCCAGGAGAAAGGCTGGATTGTAAGGGGTAGCACCTGCTGCATGCCAGATGCTCTTCCAACATTCTCATTCTTTTATTTTTTTCTTTTTAAAATTATTTTTAGTAAGAAGAAATAACAGTGAGACTGTTTCAGCATCCTCATCGTTATCAGATAATTCTGTCCTCAGAGGTATTCTAAAACCCATGACAAAGCTTCCCAGGACAAGATACTGTTTTTACTCTCTATTTTCATATTCTTGACATGATTCACTACCTGGAGTGCTGTGAGTTACAAATCAAAGCCAAAGGTGTGAATCAGACTGCTGCTGTATGGTTTCCTTACTGCCCACTCTGTGATCAATCCTGTGACCCTCCAGTCCTTGTTACATCCTCAGAAATGTCAGAGATGTTGGGCATTCACAACGGGGACCCAAGACTTCGCTAGATGCCTTAGATCTACAGCACTTCATGGCAGAATGTTACCTTAAGGAGGATGTTGCAAAGAGAGCTTCCTGTCTTCAAGAATAAGAACTATAAGTCATACTGGTTCATTACTAATTTAGCATATGATAGGTATGGGGTCGAGCGCTCTGAGCTACTTGCTGGGTATCCAAGCAAGCAAAACATGAACTGGCCCAGGCCTCCACAGAGCTTTTGATGAACAGAGACAAGACACACAAATCATAGCAGCAACTGCAGGCAGAGACTGTGGTGAGGGCCATTAGTGAGAAGAAGACTTCTGTCAGAACTCCAGCTGAGCAAGGGTTTAACCAAATTGAGAAAGCCCGAGTAAACCTTAGGCTGAGTACAGAGTATTTAGGTAGAGGTGATTTGGTCAAGAGAAGGAAGAATGATCCGTGCAGAGGAGCAGAACATGCAAAGCCTGGGCGCAGGAGGAAGAGTGGTGAATACACAGAGCAGTGAAAGGCAATGTGGCCGCCACACAAGGGGTGGAGAAAGCAGGCCACACATGGAAAGCTCCCAAGCATCTTTGATGCAACTGGCTTTATAATTCAACATAATCACCCTGGCTGTAAAGTATTGAAGGTGGGAGCAGTATAGGAGCTGGGGATCTGTGAGGAGGTTGTTTTGGTAGCCGAGGGAGCAGAGAACTAGAGTATTACAGAAGGACCATGGGCAAAATCTGGTCTCCAAGCCTAAGCTGGGCTTGTGGTCACTACCCGCCTTGTGGTTGCCACGTATTGGTTACACCATGCGCTGCCTTCTCTGTTCTAGACCACTAATGGACTTTGAGAGTTTTCAGTGATAACAACAGCTGGCTGCAGTGTAGCACAGGTGTCATGGCTTGGCCACCACTGTCGTAAAATCATGTTTAAGAAAAGCTGTAAAGCACTTGGCCCACAAAGGGCTGGCCAGAGAGCTGCAGGCTTGGACTTCTCCAGGCTGGAGTTTGAAGAAAAATGATTTCATGACCAAGGTGTACTTTTGCCCAGTCTATCACCTCCAGTTCTGAGTGACAGTCCTTATACCAGGCCCACTTTTCCTTCTTTATCCTAGAAAGATTACGCAAGTACTGGGCCTCAGTGCAGTCTCTTTCCTGGCTCCATGGAGAAGATACAATTTTCACATCTATCAATGTCTAAGCAGGCAACTAAATAATGGGTCAGAATTGGAAATCTACTGTAACTCAGATTCCTGCAGCTAATGGATTCAGAGAGATGGATGACAGAGCCACAGCACGAGTCAAAGCTTTCTGCTGAAAAATATCGCACACTTAAGAAATGTTAATTGGATAGAGTGTCATAATTTTCGCACACATGTAAATAAGGTTAATGAATTTTATTCCACACAGATATTTAAATTGTAAAACAATGAAATTACATTTCAGGTAATACTTTGGGCCCAAATCAAATAAAATGTGAAGTCATTATAACTTTAGGAAAAAGAAACTAATTTGAATACGAGATTTAGATCCATTTAAAGTCTTCTCAACTTTAAATAGCGATAATAGAAATCAGAAAAGCTTGAGAGTGGTTAAGATTAATTAAGAGTGAATGCATTTGGGGAAAGAAAATTATGGCACTATCGTTTTAGAATGCAAATGAGGTCAAAAAGTTTAATCTAATGTGCATCTGTATAAACACAACCTCAATAAAGGAAAAATATTTCATTACAAGGATTGATAAGTACTGTATTCTGTACTTCTTGTTGCATAAGTAGAAGTAAATTGATAAACAGCAACTCGCTGTCAGACAATTAAAGTATACTTAGATCCACCAATAGTTAAATTGGTACTGTTTAGAAATATGAATCCACAAATTTCTCTGTAGCCTATTCCTTCCCCTATAAAGCAGACAGTGCTGAAGACCCCATAATCCCCTTAAACCTCAATTTAATGCTTCATTGCAGACTTTGATCCAAAAGGATACCACCTGCAATGGTCCTCAGGGAATTTCCTGGGGCAGCTGAGCCTCCTCAACAATAGCAAAACCCAGGAAGTCCTGGAATTTCTGTCTTCACATCCCACTCCCTAACCTGGACCGACTGTAGCCAATGACTAGCATCAGTGTGCAAACCCCAGCTCCTTGGCCTTGAGATGGGAAAAACTCCTTGCAATTTTGTGGCAAAGCAAAGCACTATGGTAAGCCTGACTTGACCTGAATTGTATCTGTGAGGCCAAAACTGTCTGAGGTGTGGGCCCTTAAGGTGGGGATTGAGGGGGAAATTGCTATGCGCGTCTTTCATAAGAGAATCAAAGAAATGTGTAGGGAAATCGGGAAGCACAAAATAATAATAGAAAAAGACAAACAAAGGTGCGAGTTCTACTTAAGGGGGACCTCAACCTGCTCAGACAGGTTGCTCTGGGAAGGTCAATAGCACCATCTAGCTGTCCGAACTAGGGGCAAGGGAGCTGGACATTTACATCCCATGTCAACTTTCACAAGATGTCGAGCATGGCTTTAGTCCCTAGCAGCTCCACTAAGCAACCAAGGCAACAACAGTATTCCAGCTCTGCAAAGAGAATCTGGACAGCCCACCAAAGCCTCTAGTACAGAGTTTCTCCTCCTTACTTCTTTCTCTCTCTTCCTTTCCCTTTCCTGTCCTTTAGTAGTGTGTCTCTGAAATTCACTTATGCATGGATCCTCATCTCAGCCATAACCAGAGCTCTCAGGTCCAGAACTGCACTGGAGCTGATGACCTCAGCTGCCTGTTGTCTTGCAAGCTCTCAGTTCTGAGAGGTAGAGCAGTGTCGGCAGCAGTGGGCCCCTGCAGCTCTGTGGGCTCTACACTGCAGCTCCCTTTGCCTGGAGACAGATCCATCATCCTCTGGAAAATCACACTTGCCCCTCTCTCCCATGAAAACATAATTCATGTGCACACACACACACACACACACACACACACACACAGGAGCTATTTGACCAGGGCCTGGCTGATCAGAATGAAGAGTTTGGTTCTGGAATGGACAAGTTATCCTACCTGAGCCAATAAGCCTCAGTCTTGGTGCGCTGCTGGAATCCTTGAGAAAACCAGGCTTTATTTCCACCAAGAAGGGTGACCTGCGCTGCACAACCCTAAGTCAAGGGAGAGCTTTCTGGCAACAAAAAAGGAAGATTTGTCAACAGAATAGAGGAAGTCACAGAAAAAAAATGAAAACACGTACTTCAGAGGCAAGAAAAAGTGACTTCATGACATCATTTGAGTCCAGTGCAGTCTCTGGGCTTTTGAGGTATGTGAACCAATTCAGCTGCTTTGGCTGGTGGGAACTGCATAAGACAACTGGACATGAGTTTTGTATACCTACACACAGCTACTCCTCGAATGAGGATCCCTGATAAAAGTCCAGTCAGTACGAATCAGCTTTCAGAAAAATTTACATTCTTTTTTTCAAATTAATTTTAATGGAAAGAATAGCAATGAGACAGTTTCACAACAGGCTAATAGGACAGTTACAATAGATAGCATATTGCATATTGTGGTCTTCATAGTTGTTATTCAGAGCACAAGATGCAGACATGATATCTTCTTGAGGTAGTTGGTGGAACATGGCATCTGCACTTAGCATCTGGAGTCCTGGCATTGATATGACCTTGATCAAGAGCAGTTGTTTTCTTGGCCTCTGCATACTTATCTGTAAATTGAGATCTCTTTTGGGATGTATCTCCTAGAGATGGCAGCAGAGTTCCTGGTCCAGCATTCTGTAGAAGATTTGTTTAAGATACCCTGAGCTTCCCCATGCTTGAGAGGCTGAGCCTAGAGGGGCACAAGTATAAGGAGAGCCTGGATTACAGAGTGACAGCCTGTGTCAAAATGAAAAAAAAAAAAAAATCACTATGGACTCAGGATGTTAAGCTTCACGGCTCACTCCCCAGACCCTCAAAGCTCTGAGCCCTGAAGCTGGGTTTTCTTTATGGAGCCAAATCCTCCTATGCCACCAGCCCCGTTTGGGGAGATCTGTACAGGAGCAGTGTGGCCCAACTTAGATTTTTCAGGTCCTAGATTGAGACTGCACCCTGGGCAGCCTCTACATGGCTATCATCTTGCACTTTTCACGGGAACTTGATCCTAACCTATCATTCCCTCTGCTTTGAAGAGGCCACTGCAAGGGATACCCTCTGTAGCACTCTGTCTTGGTCAGGGTTTTACTTAGAGGAGTAGAACAGATATAACATAAGGAATGGATATTAACACAAAATACAAAATATATAAGGAATTATAAGATTACCTTACAATAGTTAGCCACAGAATCAGATGAGGAAGCGTGCAGAGGGCGTCTGCACACTCCAGACTGAAGAATTCAGTCCCGAGGTCTGAAACTCACTGCAGCTCTCCGTGTAAGTCTCTGTCCTTTGGCTGATGGGTCTGCGATGGAAGACTAAAGTATCTGTCATGGACGCTGAAGAATCTGTGACAGATGGTAAAAGATCCAAGCTGGAGGCTGAAGAGTCTGTACTGCAAGCCAGACGATGAAGTCCAGGCTGAATGCGAAGACTGAAGTTTCTCCAACGAAGTGAAGTCTTGATTCCTTCCTGAGCCCTTTAAAAAGTCTCTTTGTGCGTAGTCACTCTGACATGGACCCACTGTGCCCTAGGGTGGAACCAATCATACCCCATGATGGGCCCTTGATCCTGCTCTAAGGAGGAGCCAATCATATCCTAGGCAGGCCCTGGTCATGCTCCAGGAAGGAACCAATTGTATTCCAGGGCGGTACTCCCACCAACAGGGAACGGGGCTGCTGAGTCATTCAGCCAAGTTGACACCATGTATCAACCACTGCACAGCCCCATACACGGAAAGTCTTGAGAGCTGGAGAGCCTGGGTTCAAATTCTAGCTATTATACTCACCAGCTGTGCAGTCTGCTGTCCTCTCCTCTTCATGCTTCAGTTCTTCCATATGCTCAGTGGAGATACTAAGCATAAGATAGGACTTAGGTTGGTTTAGGCTGAATTTTCACACGTTTAAGCAGCCCACTATAGAATATGCTCTGGGCCTCATCCTTACTCTGTCTGCTTCCTGGGCAACGCCTTCATACTCTTCCTTGCCCCAAGTAAGAACTTGTATTATTTTGGTATTATATTGACATCAGGATTCTGGAAACTACTTCATCTAAACTCAAGGATGAGGAGTCAAAAAATACTTGGAAATTCATATCCCCTCCTGATCTCCCACTGTCGTGTGTCTTTAACCAAGACCTGGTTGTTGCAGAGTACAAACGGGTACAAAGGCACCAAGCCTCTTGCCTTTGCTTCGGGCAGCTCTGATACACACTGCTTCTCAAGTCATCTTCTGTGGGTCTTTCCTGGATAGTGCCTGCCTCCTTAGCCTCCTTTCCTTCCCAACATCTCTTTCCACTTTCCTCCTGGATTTTCCTGGAGGCAGTTGCTGCTTAATAGCTCTCACACATCATCTTGTCAGGACCTGTGAAACCCGATCTAAGGTATCCTTGCCTAGTGCTTAACAGAGCACTTTACACATAATGATGCTCTATCTGAGAGCCATTACTATTAGGGAGTACCTGCATAGAATGACACTGCATAAGCATGCAGAGTAAATAAATTCCTAGTGAGCTGACACACGTCAATGCTGTGAATGCCCCCCCCACACACACACACATGCTCTCTCTCTCTCTCTCTCTCTCTCTCTCTCTCTCTCTCTCTGTCGCATGCGCGCACACAGTTTACCCCTCATAGAGATGATGAATGCCCTCAAATACAGGGCAGATAATCCTGTTTCTCTTTCCTCACAGAAACTACCATGAGGCCACACAAGAGCCTGGTCTTTTTGCTGTAAGAGCCCTGGTGTTACGCACAGAACTGAGTGGTCTGGGACTGCTCTACACGGGCCCAGTGCAGCTCCCCTCTTTGTCTACCAGAGTATTAATTGAGCATCAGAGTCATCTATCATTCTTTTTCATTATCATAATTTTATAGAAAAGTGATACAGGATGAGAACAGGGTTAACCCACAGGATACTGAGGGAAGAGAAAATCCTCCTATTGGGGCGAAGCTTGGGCAGGCCCCAGGCAGACTCATCCCAATGTTGTGCGCACCCAGCACAGGGAACCCTGCCAGGTGTTGATATTGGGGGCTGCAGGAAGCTGCCTTGCTGAGCAGCCCATTCTTATGGAAGTGCAGGGGGAGCTCATGCTGACTGCAAAGCCGGTGGGGAGGAAGCTGCAGCTTGTAGGAACCATGGCTCGCGAAGGGCTTGCTGAAGAGAGGTCCTTGCTCAACAAGGAAAGCAGCTGAGAGAGCTTTGTTAAATGCAAAGAGCGACTTACAACATGACTTGTAGGCCTGGACTGAAAACTTGCAACTGCTTGGGTCCTGCGCCAGATCAGTCCCTCTATTACTTTGCCCTTTAGCAAGAGCCCTTGCATTAATAGTAACAGAAATCGGCCTAACAGCAACAGTATGAATTTGCAAGCAATAGCTTTCACTGGAAAGTAAGAAAGAAGACAGAGGAAAGACTCCAGTTTAAACAGCTGGAGAAGGTTCAGTCTGATGAAGAGGGTCTGGCTGGCTGATGAACAAGGAGTGAGAATTGCTTTAATGCGGTGCTGTAGGTAAATCAATCGTTATTTCCTCCTGGTTCTGTAGCTCTGGAAGAATTGCAGTAACACGAACCGATTGTCCCTGCAGTGGTTTCAGTCATGTTAGGCTTTGCTTTCCTCCGGTCCAGGTGACTAGAGGTTTAGGAAAGTGGCTGGAGACTTTATTGTATCACTTCAAGAGGGAAAGATCTGGAACAGTACCTTGTCAATGTTGGTAATCAGATCTCTTTCAGAATTCTGAACACCGCTTAGTTCCTCTTATCTGAATGTTTTACATCTTGAAAGAGCTACCAGACTTTGTTCCATTGACTCTAAAAATGGGTGACATACACACCCCTATCCAAACTTTTACTGTAAAGGATATAAAATGTTGATAAAACTTTGTTCTGCGTTTAGTTACCTTACTGGGTCTTGGTGGCGAAGAGTTGAGAGTTTTAGAAAAAAACAGCCTTTCAGTCTCTGTCTCAGAAAGAAACACAGATCATGCTTCTGCTGAGTAGCAGGCGAAGGGTTCAGGAGTGTGTCCTTTGTTCCTATGGTGGTCTCTATTTCCTGACTTTGGCAGCCTCAGCCAATATAAACAAAGCCTCATCCCTGAGTCAGTGATTACGGATAGAAGAGACAGTAATTGAAACAAAGAGGTTCTGTGCATACAAGTAGACACGGACATCTCAGCTCACTAAGCATAGGACTCCGTTTTTTCCTGTAGTCCACACTTAGTATTTACCATGTGAAAGATCTCTGCAAAGATATAATTTTCTTCCAACCTTTTTCCTACCCCCGCCATGAGGCACCAAATTTTCCCACTCATATAAAGGCACCTCAGTTGAGGAGGACATCCTGGGTTAAACATTCTCACCCATACTCCTCAGTCATGCCCATGAATGCAGGTGTTTCTATGGAGGTAGGAAATACATTAGTTAGATCAGACTAGGCTAAGCTAAGAGAGTAAATCATTCTTAAATGTCATGGCTTAACACACATTGACTTCTTATCACTGCAAAGTCCACTGTGAGTGCTGCTGTCCTCCATGCAGTGTCTTAGTGACACAGGGCATTCTGATCTTGTGCCCCCACTAACTCAGTACAGGCCCTCTCCAGTTGCCACAGGAAGGGCGGCTTTCTCACCGTCATCTCTCACACTCACTCCTTTCGAATGTCAACGTAGACTCAGCCCATCCCAGTTAGCCAGAAGCCATCATGTGGCCCAACTACAAGGGGCTCTGAGAAGCAAATGATCTTAGATGTGTCTAAAAGAGAGCAGATGCCATCTCTCAGCTGTCGTCCACTGGAGTGGGCTTACGAATTAAAGTGGTCCTGAAAGGGAACATAGAGCCTTTTAAATAGTCCATGCAAACAGGAGACACAAAAGGAGAGGAGATCACTGTTCCTGGCTCCTGCTCAGGGTCTTTCACAGCACAATCATAGATATAAGGAGTCCATGGCTCTGCCTTCTTCAGTTTGCTCCCTGGATTTAAAGATGGTTTCAGTTGCCTGTTGCAGTTCGCTGCTTTATGTAGGTAAAATAAAAAGTAAGAAAGAAAGAAAACAACAAATACAGCTTAATCCCATAAGGGTTTAATTTTCTAGCAGGACAGGAAGTTCAGGAGAAATGGCTCAGCACCTGGATCGTGACTCCCAGGTATCACCCTTGCTCTAGGCTTACGTCATTCAGCACCAGACTTCTCAGCCTGTCTTTCTAGCCCTAAGGATACTTTGCCATCAGAATCTCTGTGGCTGCCTCACCTGAGCCAAAAGAGAGAGAGAGAGAGAGAGAGAGAGAGAGAGAGAGAGAGAGAGGTCCAGAACGAAAGCTGGCACCTGTGTCATGAAAACAAATGTTCCCAGGAGCTCCCATCAACCTGCTTCGCAGTAATTGAGATTGTTTTGCAGGACCACCACAATCCCTGTCCCTGGAGTCTGGGAAGATACATTTTAGCTGAGAATAAATCTGATTTAAATCAATTATGATCCTACTGTCAAATGAAAGAAAGAATGGACATCAGGCAGGTGAATTAAAAAGCAATTATGTCTCAGGCAACTTCCCACAGAACTCGTATTTCTATTAGACTGCTTTGGAAACTGAGATCATGCCAAAGTTAAGGAAGATAAGCTTGGACCTTCACAAAAGTGAACCTCCTAGGAAATGTACTTTCTCTGCTCATTCTCTTGTGTGTGTTACACAAATCTGCCTTACCCACGGCCAGTTTTATGAGCACGTGAACCACACGGCCTCAAAGGTGCCCATATAAGAAAACCTCCATTCTTCACTCCCTGTTTCATTGTCACTGTCTAAACTTTTTGACGAAGTCCCTGCACTTTCATTTTGCAGATTCCACAAATTATGCAGCCAATCCTGGCTTTACTTTGGTTGCATTTGTGCTGACGGCACCTAGTGAACTTGAGGACACCTGGATTCAACCCCAGAGAGAAATGAGTTCTGAACCTAAGCTCAGAGTCACTGGATGAGTTATTTAGCACACTCTACACTCAATTTTTTCTGTCTTTTAAAAGAAATAAAAACGCTGCACTTACAGGAGCACAGTGAGTCCTGGATGGAATCCTAGATATATATGGCACGCACTAGATCTGGATACTTCCTGTTTCTACACTAGTTGTGGCCACTACTAACGTAATTTGCATTTCTGTGCCTACTACTGTGTCTTTCTTATGCCTACTTAGCAATGAATGTAACGTTGAAAGTGGCTGTTAGGTTGTGGCTGAAATTCTCAGTTCCCCCCACCCATGGTCTCTGGGTGCCCTGGGAAAGAGCAAGGTGAAGCTCATGGGAGTTTGCCCAAGAGGGTCCTTGATGTACCTGAGGAAAGCAAAAGAGCTGCGGGTGCATCCCTAAGGCCTCCGCCGGTCCCGACCTGCTCATTCACCTTGAAGTAAAGGACAAACCTACAAGTTTGCACCTTGAAGGAAGAGAAAAGAGGGAAACAGCAAGAGGAACCGTCCGACCCATTAACACTTGACGATCTAAGGGAGATGTTCCGAAACAGTTCAAAGGCCTCATTAATGCAATTCAAGGAGGCACCAGGTGAAAATTGAGTCACTGTTGCCACGCTGGCTTCCCCAGGGGCACAGGCATCTGCATCTCTTCTCACCACAGAGGGGTGCCAGCCACCTTCTTCCAGAATTAGAGAAAGGTGCATCCCAAGTCCATGCAGGGAGGACCTGTTAATCCCCTGCCAGCTCCGCCTCTCTAAAGCTTCTCCTTTGTTGTTAAAACAAGGAGCCTGGAGGGCTGTGCAAACTCTGGAGGCAAGTTCACCTGTGAGCTCAGAGGATGCAGAAATGTTGGGTCATGCATACCTTTCCCGTGGGGATGAGAATGGAGGCTGTGACAGCAGCCGCACAGCCTGGCAGGACGTGATGGCAACTAATAATTCAAGTAAAGTAAGGTGTACATATGGTTTGCCTGCCGATGTGCAGGACTAAGCAACAGAAGTCTTACATGGTGCTGGTTCTCCCAAGTGAATGAATCTGGCTCATTTGTTGTATTATTCCTGCTCTCTCATGCACTGAGGCTGCTGGGGTACGTAGGACCTCTGTAGTACCTTGGGGTGGGAACCTTGAGTGCCTACACAGTCCCCAGATCAAATCGTCACTGATGGGATCCAAGGTGATCCTCCAAAGGGAGGATAGGTACCTCACCTCACCCCACCCATGTGGTAAGTTGTAGTTTCACTGGCTTCCATCACAAATAAAGCATTTTCAGGATATATATATATATATATATATATATATATATATATATCCCAAGATTGAACTCAGGCCCTTACTGCGCTATCTCCCCAGCCCCTAGGATTGTTAATGAGAGGCATACAATATTCATTAAGGATAGTTAAAAAAGTGTACACGAAGAGAGAACAGAAGGGGCCCTAAAGATACTTATAGGTGTTGGTTGGGTTTATCTTCATGTGATTTTGGTAGTGCCCTCAAAATAGGTGATCCAGCATGTATATTCATAGTGTTGGTTGGATTACCTGCTTGTTAAATTGAAGAGTAGCCCATTTGCCAAAGTTTGAAGCTTAAAGATATGCTACTCACTTTACTGAGCTGCTTCCTGAAAGAGGAAGATCAGCTCCAAGTTTATTGTATCTTTAAGAGCTTTAGGCTTTTATTATCATGGTTGGGTTGGGTTGGGTTGAGTTTGCCTTGCTATGCTCTGCTCTGCTCTGCTCTGCTCTGCTCTGCTCTGCTCTGCTCTGCTCTGCTCTGCTCTGCTTTGCTTTGCTTTGCTTTCATTTTGGGGTGTGTTTTGTGGAACTGAAAATGACTTTGTGAAATAAGGTAAATTTGTGTCCTGAAGCTGCAGTTTGTCTTACAAGTATGATTTTTAAACTCATGATTTTCCTTGTCTCTTTTCTACCTGCCTTTAGTTCTCCCATTCTACCTCACAGTGGGTTCAGCCCGTGAATGTTTTCTGAATCCCCTACATACTGCTGGGTGATGAGGTTGGCTCTGATATTATAGCCTCACTTTTTATCACACCAAGCTTGACCTCCTCAGCCCTTTTAATTTTAGAATGCCAAATGTCTATGAAGTTTCCTAGTAGGAATGTCTCTGAACCTTGTTACTTTTCTCATTGCTGATACAAAATACCCAATGCCCAAAGTTAAAGAAAGAAAAAGTCATAACTGTCCCATCTGTAGACGTATGGTCCATAATCTACTGGCTCTGAGGCAGGGCGGCACGGCCATGGGATACCACAAAGGTGAAACAGTTGATGGCAAACAAAAGGCAGCAAAAGCAGCAAGGGGCAAGGGGCACACAGCCATGGCAGTCTTCTTCCTGTCCTTTCTGTCTTCTCCAGGGTACCCACCCTATAGTGCTTACAGTTTACAACCTTAATCCTAGCCCCACACTCCCTGGATCTCTGAAGAACCCACCTGTGACTATATGAGGCTTTGTCAGCACATCCAGACCCAAACCCTAAGAACCCCAGGGGGTGCACAGGTGTGTACCACAGGTTTTCCCTGTCAAATCACTTTCACTACTCTCAGAAGGGCTGAGAAGTAAGGTCCCTGGCCTCCCTTAGACCTCTTTTTTTTTTTTTTTTTTTTTTTTTTTTTTGTAGGACCAGGGTTCAAACTCATGGCCTTGCACACAGAACTATCTCCCCAACCACCTTGGATCTCTTTAAATTCCACTCCATGCAGAAGGAGTGTTGACGGAGAAGGAGCACAGGGAGAACCTGCAGGTACAGAAATGTTCTACGTCTCCAGTCGGGCAGTGCTCAGACAAGCACAAATGTGTAGACGCCCGACACTCGGTGAGCCGTATGCTCGGTATTGATGGCTTAGACACTTTGTGAGTTGTACCTCAATTTTTCAAATGCGACATTTCCACCACAGACACAAAAATGTGATTATGTTAGCTCCAGTGTGGCAAACAGCCACCAAATGGCCTCACAAAGTGGGAATTTTAAGGATTCAACTTAATATTTTTGGCAGAGCCTACCAATGCATCCTTTTAGCATAAATTTTATTCCAATACTTAAAACGAAAGATTTTACATTAAATTCTGAATTTCTGGCTCCTGTAAAAAGCTGAGGGGGCACTCAACTTCAAGTTATCTGCATCTGAGTGTTTAGCCTGGTACTCAGGGATTAAAATCCAAAATGCAAAGACCTCACTCAAATCCGAAAAGGTGTTGGAGGCAGGAAAGAATGACAGGTAGAAAAATCTCCTGTGAAGGGATTTTCTAGCAGATTTTCATCCTGTATTCAATTATTTTTAAAAAAATTAACATGAAAACAAGAGTCAACTATACACACACATGCATGTGTACACATAGCTGGCTCTTTTTCCTAGCATCTGTCTCCTCTCATCTACATCTACTTTTCCCTTTCTTTCACTTACATTTTCACATTCTTGCTCACTACTTCCTGATCTCTCTCTCTCTCTCTCTCTCTCTCTCTCTCTCTCTCTCCTCTCTCCTTTCTCCCCCACCCCTGTATTGCTATTAATTTCTGGCGGCAATTTAAAAATCCCCCACTACTCCAAGAACCATTGAAAACACAGTTGGGAACCTTGATAATTTCACCAAGGCATAGCTATTAAATGCAAACATTGGCAAAAGTTTTTAGCACTGCAGAAAATCATGAAAAATGTCAAGGTAAGCTTATTGCTACTGCAGATTTAATTCATCCTCTTCTAGAAAGCTAGAAATCCCCTCTCTGCCCAGCAGGACCTGACAAACCTAAAATGAGGGCCACACAAGACCACATCAGACAGACTCTTCCCCCTTCCCAAAACACAGCATGGCGAAGAAGTGGGCAGACCTGAGGGCACAGAAATAGGAATTTCTCCCTAATTTTTCTCATCTCATTGTAAATGGAGCATTAAAATAGATAGAATAATATTAACCCCATAGTCTGCAGCCTGCTTGGTGCTTTTCAGAATCTTTTTCTCATTAATTGTCCACTAAAATTCCAAACTCGGAAGCAGTTGTCCTTGAACTCAAGAGTATTTAAAGGACCTTGTCTCAAGGTTAGTTATCAATTTGCCATCAGGGCTAGAACAAGAACCTGGAACTCTGGACCTCTGGGCTCGGCCTGGTATCACTTTTTTCTGGACCCAGGAACTGTCCCAGCCCGGCTGGAGCCAATGCTTTGTCTCAACACCACCTCATGTTTCTGCCTCCTGGATTTGCCGCTTACCCAAGGTGACCTCTGAGGGAGTGACTCAGTCAATCACAATTAGATTTAGTTAACTAATCTGAAACACAGAGCCTATCCTATCAGTGAGGGATTTGGCACAGAACCCATTGCCACTCAGGTAGTGTCATTAAACAGTGACAATTTGCAAAAGGAGAGATCAGGACAGGATTAAGGGAGCCAATAGGAATCATCACCTTTTTTGACAGAGGTGGGCAGGAGGAAAAGATACTGTCCTTGCAAGGCCTCCAGATATAAGGGAAGTAAGTGTTGTTGCTGATGTTCAGTGAGGTGAGCGTACAGAGCAGCCAGTAGAAATGTGGAACAGAGACACGGAGGAAATAGAAGGACTGCCTTGACGTCTCAAGTGTTTGCATTCTCCGCACTCCAGGCTCCTTGACAATTTGGTTTCACTGAGTGAGACCAACTAGAGACAAATGCACCGAATGGGTTCAGTTTCCTGCGAGTCCAGCCCAAGGCAAAGAACACATGGGCATGGAGGGATGTGGGGAGGGAATATAAGAAACAAACGCACTTTACTTTCAGAACCACAGTTTCCTCATCTATAAAACCGAGTGATAATATTTACCTAGTAGTGCTGCTTGAAGGACCAAAATGAATTGGTCAAAAGTACACAATTTGCTCGTATGTGAACACAAACTTCTTTATCATTGTGATCTAAGTTTCCTTCAAACAATACTATTTTATTCCTAATACGATGAAGTTCTCATAATGAAACATCTGCAAAGGTTATCCCAGCTGTCTCCCTTCCAGCTCTGTCCTCAGCAGAAGGATCATACTTCTTTTGGAACATAACACTCCTGAAATCTGTCCTTTAGACTGTTTGATGATGAGGGGCTGACCACATTCTCCTACTCCTACTACCAAGACTGTGAAAGTAAAAAACTACTTAATCAGTGAACATCCCCGTACATGTTTTCAATGGGTTGTGCACTCTGATGTCACAGAGAGCTGTTTCTCTGTGGTCCTGCACATCTGGAAAAGCATTTGATTTGTGTCTATCCCTCACTAATGGAGGAGAGATTCTAAGAATCTCTTTTAAGTAGTTAATGCATATCAGCTAACAACTAATGTATATTAAGCAGACATAGTTTGAAAGACACGACAACCAAACTATAAGAAGTACCAAAGATCAATTTTTTTAAAAAAAAATCAATAACTTAAAATTAAATTCATAGTTTACAAATTTTTCAATAAAGACAAATTTAGGTCCTGATAGTGACAAGAAAGAAATCATATCAATCCTAATAACTTATTTCAGAAAACAGAAGAGAAGGAAATACTTTAGAACTAATTTTGAGACTAGCATTCCTATGATAACAGAATTAGAAAAGTTTGTCTCAAAAGAAGTCAACTACAGATCTATTTGTCTCATGAGTGTAGAGGCCAATATCAACACAATTTTAGAAATTGAACATAGCGATACATTTCAAAAGATAATAGAACATGAGTGTTATGCTGTGGTATTGGGCATAGTAGACAATGCAGAAAAACAAGACTATTGAGGCTGAAGTAGATCAATAAAAATAATCCAAATACAAGCACTCCAAGAAAGAGAAAAAAGAGTCATAGTTAATTAGAGCATCTGTAATCTGCACAAAAATATCAAATGATATTTAAAAAGAAGATTTGCAAGCAGGGTTCCAGAAGAAAGGGAGAGTTAGAATAGTAAAGAAAGGTTGTTAGGGGAACTAATGACAAAATATTTGCAAGTGTGGGTGTGTTATGGTTTATGTCTAGTTGTCCCCCCAAAGCCTCATGGAGTCATTGGGCAGGGACTTCTAAAGTTTGAGACTTGATCCATGATCCCTGGGATTATGGGTTTTAGTACTGATGGGATTATGGGTGGAAGTACTTCTGGGATTATGGGTGTAGCCCTAGGGCGGGAGCTAAGGCGGAGAGCCTGAATGTAATATAAAGAGAGACAGAGAGACAGACTGGAGCTCTAGCTGTTGCTGTTGCTCTGCTGCCGTGTTGGTTGGCTACCTCTGCCACCATTTTGTAGCTGTTCCGCCGCCATGAACTGGATGCTCTCTGCTCTGTTCCACTCAGCCTTGGGCCAGCCGAATATGGACTGAAACCTCCACAAACTGTGAGCTAAATAAATCTTTCCTTCCTTCATTTTGAGTGTTGGGTATTTGTTCCAGCAACGAGCAAAAAGTAACTAAGACAGGGTGGCCTACTTCAAACTATAAATCCAAGAAGCTCAGCAAAACCTGAGAAAGATAAAAGTGAGTAGAATCGGACCCTAGGTCATCATTTTCAAACTCCTGACAACCACAGACAAAGTATTTGGAGGAAATAATCACAGTACCTATAGGGAGGAAATGATAAGAATGATAACTGACTTCTCATCCAAAATAATGGAAATTGCTAGACATCTTTAAAATGCTGCAGAAAAACAACACGCAGCCAAGAATCTCAAATTCGACAAAAATATCCCTCAAAAATAAACATAAAATACACACTATTGGGTACACAAAGGCTCAGAAAATGTCTAGCCACAAAGCCTGGCAATGGAGGAATTCTAGCCTAAAGGTGTTGACACCAAGTGATAACTTAGATTTACAGGAAGGAATGCCACAAAAGAAAGGAACACGGGTCTGAGGTTTGTGCAGAGAATTTTGTTTGATGCACAGTGGCTTATGGTATAATGCAAGCAGTGGCCTGACTGTGGGTGGCTTGGGAACATTGAGAGTCCACGGACCAGCCCACAGCTGGGCTCTTCCTGGAGCAAGTCTTCAAGGTTGTGACATTTCTTACAAACAGAGCACAGGTCCTCTTATGTGTCAGCATCCTTAGAACATGAAAGCAAAAACAAAAAATGTTGACAGTTACCAAGTTTTGTCTTTAGCCTGCATTTGTTGTTGTTGTTGTCGTTATTGTTGTTGTTGTCATCGTTTTGAAACAGGGGCTTACTGTGTAGCACAGGCTATCCTCGAACTCATGGCAGTCCCTCTTGCCTCAGCCTACCCAGTGCTGAAAATACAGGCATGCACCACTACACATGGTTCTGGTCATCAGGTGTGAAGAAAAGCTTTTGACAGTATTTTTAAACTTCTAAAAGGAATATAAAAGGGAAGGGCAAATAACTTTCTTTACAACATGCTAAACTGATTAAAAGAGTCAGGATGATCTCTAGGTCCTGGTGTTCTTGTCAAATGGTGCTGTTATGAATGACTATTGAGATAGTAAAGGCAAAACAAAACAAGTTAAACTTCATGTCTCAGGGTGAGACATATTCTAAAGAAAAATAATTGTTGAAAAATAGTAAAATCAAGATGTGGAATGAAATGAGCAGCTTGCTGAGACCCAAGAAACCAAAGTCACTAGAGCCAATCCCTCCAATTACCAGTGAGCCTTTCCATAGATCACATGGTAACCAAGACATGTGGCTGTTTCTCTCCTCATGGTCTTTCACCAAAGGACACCATCATTTGCAAAGACGTACTTTCATTCCTCGGCACTCACATCCCCACCGTCATTCCCAAACTATGTTTCCCCGGATATTCCTACCATCCAATGTTTCTTCCCTAGAGAGACTCACAGTCCAAGAGCCCCATGTCTTCCTGCCCACCCGCAATGCAGGAATAGACATCCTGTCCCAAGAATCATTTTGCCAAAGGATTTAAAAAATTATGTATTTGTTCAGTACAGGATCTCACTACACAGCTCAGACTTGTAGAGATCCTCCTGCCTCAGCCCCCTCAGTGCTGGGATTGCAGGTGTACTCCACCATGCCCAGTGCAGGGCTGGCATGGCAGACAGTGCCAGGGATCCAAACTGGGTCCCTGCACCTTCCAGGCAGGTGCTTTGGCTGCCAATCTATCTCCCAGGCCCTTACCAAGGGAATTTTATGGTCCACTACATCCCCTATTAATAACAGAATAGTGATACAGGGGGAAAATGAAATTCCCGACCTGAAAGATATTTGGATGCGTTTGAGTTCTTTAAACTGAAGAACAAATTCTAGGAACAAAATTGAGGTTTACAATAGAATATTTATTGGGAAAGAAAGCTTCTGTTCAAGAGGGGGATAGAAGGGGTGCCCTGGTGGGTAACCTGAGAAATGGTCTTTTTTCAGGGATTTTATAGGGCAAAACCATTTGATGGATCAGGCCTAAAGTGAAAACCATGGGAACTCACTTAGGTGGGCACGAGGTGGGACAAAACTATGGTCAGCCAATGAGATTACAAGCACCATTGCTCAAGTAAAATTGATTAAATCAGAATCAAATGGGGTAGCAAGTCACATAGCAAGCAGGCAGGGATACTGACTAAGAGCTCTTCCTGTTGGGGTTGGGTTAATGACTTTTAGGGCTCTTGGGTGATTGACACCTATTTAGACTATCAATCCCCAATACATATCCTTAAGGAAGTTTGTGGCTGCATTTCTTTACGCTTTTGTCTCAAGGTCTGGCCCACAACCAGGTGTCTGCCTCTTGCAAAGCTGCAAAGTCACCTTGTCCTCCTCATTGTCCTTGAAGGCCTGGCTCTGTCTGGGTATGTATAATATTTCTATCAAATTTAGCTGCCTACAACAATAGTATGTACAAAGAACTTTTAAATATTTTTTTTTTTTTCTCTCATGTGGTAGATTTTACTCCATCACTGCCCTCATGGAAATAATACTGAAATAACTCCAAGGTTAAATTTTAATGTTCAGGTGAGTTACACACATGAACATGTAGAAACGATAACAAAACTGAAAATCCTTTTCCCTTTTTCAAAAGTAAGTTTCAAATTATTTCTCAGTATAAGTAAAAATATTATTACTACTTAAGGGGCTACACTTCCAAGTACACAGAAGCTTTAAAGAATTACAGTTTTCATGCAAAACTTTATAAATAAATTAAAATCATTTTTCTTCCTGTTGGCTTCTGGCTTACAGTGTGAAGAAGTGGAAGGGTTGAAGTTGTGACTCCATTTTAACAAGTGCAGACTGAACAAACTGAAAAACTGTCTCAGTTTCTCTTCTCATTGCTGGGACAAATACTGGAAACCCAAAATGAAGGAAGGAAAGATTTATTCAGCTCACAGTTACTGGTGGCTTCAGTCCATGTTCAGTTCACTCCGAGGCTGAGTGGCACAGGATAGAGAACATACAGTTCATGTAGTGGAACAGCAACAATCGCAAGAGGCCAACAATAGCAAACAGCCAACAACAGCAACAGAGAGTCTATTTCTCTGTCTCTCATATATTACACTCAAGCTCTCTACCTCAGGATATCCGCCTCAGATCACAACCATAATCCCAGCAGTACTCTGACCCATTATCTCATCCTTGGATCACCCATAATCCTAGTGGATCATGAGTGAGTCTCAAACTCTAGAAGCCCACCCCATGACTGCATGAGGCTTGGGGGGGGGACATCTAGACACAAACCATAACAAAAACCAATCTTATATGGGGCAGAAAGGTGATGTCCAGAGGCAAGCTTCAGAGCGATAGATAGGCAGATACAGAAAATCGCAGATTTCCTGGAGAATGAGCCAAAACCTCTGAGGGAATAGGTGTCAGGTTAGGAAAACTTAAAATGTCATTTACAACTTATTGTAAGCTAAGTATGAGTAAGCTAAAAATTCCAGAAGGATTCAGTCTCAGGGGTCCCTCAAGTTCTGTGAGTTTTATTTCCATGATTTCAATCAATTAGCACCAAATAAGAACCCCCTACATATATGGGGGAGGGGGGTTAAAATATGCTAGAGCTTTCTATTTCTAACAAGCTCTGCCTTCAAGACAATTTTTTTCCAGAGCCTAAACTATTTTTTGTTTATTTATTTGTTTTGTATCTTCAGAAAGAACTTGGAGAACGGGAAATATATGTCCAATTTCTCCCTTAGCATTTCACATGAAGGAAAGAAAACACTTCAGCTAGTTTTAGAGTCCAAATGTGAGCAGAAGAAAAAAAAAATGCCCAACCCCAGACGAGTGTAGCTGTCCTGTTCTATGTGAAGCATAGATAAAAACATGAAAAAAGCTTTTGAATTTCCCAATCTAGTGGTGCAGCCTTACAGAATGGCTAAGATCTAATCACAGGACTCCTGCATGCATCCTCCTTCCCCTAGCCCTCATATGTTATCACCACATACATGAAGAAGCCCTGCTTACTTCAGTTCATTTTACTCAGTGCCCTATGTCTTGCAATCAAGAAGAAAAAAGCAGTCATTCTAAAGAGAATTTGAAAAGACAACTCAAGTGTCAACACCAGATTCAGATATAAGGATACTGTGATTATCTTACTGAAATAATTATTATTACTATGCTAAGGCCACTAGTAAATAAAGTTGCAGGATTTAAGAACAGATGAGCAGAATAAGGCAGGGAGGTGAAAACTTTAACACAGAAATTGTTAAGTGGTAAAGATCAATTGCACTGTGATTGAATTAAAGAATGACCTTTCTGACCTCATTAGGGGGTTGCACTAACAGCTGCAGAACCTCTGAGCTAGTAGAAAGGGTGTGTTTTGTACTAATAGTGTTTAGAAAATATATCATGTCTGCATCTTGTGCTCAGAACAACTACATTGAAGACAACAATATGCCATGTATTAATTATTATGGCTTTCCTACCAATCTGTTTTGAAACTGTCTCATTGTTATTTCTTTCTCATTACATTTAATAAAATTTAAAAGAAAAGAAACCTTCAAAATGTAAAAGACAAAGAAAAAAAGACAAAGCAGACAAAAGAAAGACAGAAAGAAAGAAACAAAGAAAGAAAGAAAGAGAGAGAGAAAGAGAGAGAGAGAAAGGAAGAAAGAAAGAAAGAAAGAAAGAAAGAAAGAAAGAAAGAAAGAAAGAAAGAAGAGAAAAATTTCAAGAACTAGGAGATAACAATGAAAGGTAGTAGAACACATATCTGATGAGGATATCAGAACAAAGTATGAAAGGAAACAAAAATGTTCAAAGAGATAATGGAAGATTTCCCTAAAATAATGTTTGCAAACAAATCATATGTCCAGAACGTTCAACAAACCAGCGCGATAAATGTCTTCCCTTTAAAAAACTGTATCTAATTATACTATATTCAGATACAAAAATAAAAAATGAGAAATATCTTAAAAGGTTTATAAGAATTAATATTATACAATATCTACTCTTAGGTCACAATAGAATTAAACTAGAAGTCAGGAACAGAAAGATAGCTAAAATCTATCAAATACTTGGAGATATAGGTGTATATGTTAAATAACACATAGTTCAAAGAAGCAATGTCTATACTAAGCAATTGGCATATATTTTGGGCTAAATGAAAATTTTAAAAATATTAAATTTGTGAGACACAACAAAGTGCTTAGAGGGAAATTTATTTGCACATATAAAAATGACCTGTCATTAATAGTCTAACTTCCACCTCAAGAAACAAAAAAGGTAAAACTAATCCAAAGCACAAATGAAGAAATAAAATCAGGACAGAAATCAATAAAATTGGAAAGAGAAAAATTATATATAAAATTAATAAAGCCAAAGGTTCACTGGTATTAGTAAATCTCGATACAATGTGATAAGAGCAGTTACACGTTTTTACACAAAAATTTAGAAATCTAAGTATATGCAAAACTGTAGCCAGTCAATCCTATGACATTTTTCCTAGTCTCTTATTCTCATTTAGTACCCTTTTTTTGTTGTATGTATGGCAAACCAGCCATTTACTTGAGAGAGAGTAAAGCAATAACTGAAATTACATTAGAAGCAGCACACATCTAAAAGACCACAATGACAGGCATTTCAAGCGTAGTTTCAGTGTTACACATTGCTATCCTCAGTGTGAAAAACCTCTTAGAGGTTCTCAGGACCACTGTCTAATTCATCCTGTGTATATTAAAAAGTGAATAGAACAGAAAAACTTCAAGTCAAGCATACTAAGAAAGAAATAGATAAGACATAAATTACTAAAATCAGAAATGAAAGAGAAGCAATCATTATAGATCTCCTGAACACAAGAATAATAATGTATTATTGTGAGTCACTCTATGCCCACAGTCTTATAACCTCGATGATACTGACCAATCCCTCAGGACATAACTGGTCCAAAGTCATACAAAAAGAGATAGACAATTTAAATATGCTACATGTATTAAAGAAATTAAATTTGTATGCAATGACTTTCAAACAAAAGTACTAAGCCCAGCTGGCTTCATTAGTGAATTCTACATAACATATAAGGAAGCATTATATGGGATTTTACAATCTCTTTCAGAAGATAGAAATAGATGGAATAAGTCCTAACTCAATCTGTAAATCTAGCATTATCTTAACACCAAACCAGACAAAAGCAGTGCAGAACAAAAATACAGACCAGTATCTTTCAGGAACACAAATGCAGAAATCCTCAAGAAAATGTTTAACAATTTAAATCCAACAATGCAAAAAGAGGATTATATGGTATGACCAAATGGAATTTATCCCAGGTATATAAGGCTGTTCCAACATTCAAAAATCAAATGATCCATTGCATCAACACACTACTGAAGACAAATCACATATCAATATAACCAGAAAAAGGTTGATAAGTTCTAGTGCCCATTTATTATCCAAAATTCTTAGCCAACAAGGAATGAAGAGGAAACTTCTCCAGTTAATGAATATCTACAAAGGACCTAAAGCTAATGATCTCATCTCTTTGCTCAATAGGGAAAACCCAGAAACTTTTCTGCTGTATTCAGGAGCAAGCAGAGGCGGTCCCCTGTCCTACTCCTTTTTAGCTTTATATTAGAAACTTCAGCTAATACAATAAGACAAGTAAAGGAAATAAAAGATGGGAATGAAGACTGGTACAACCACTATGGAAATGACTGTGGAGATTCCTCAGGAAACTAGGATCACAGGTCCCATTCGACCCAGCTATCCATGCCCCTGCTGAATATTTTTCACAACTGAAAACATCATACCACAGCAATATTTGTGCATCCACGAATATAGCAGCATAATTTGTCATAGGTAAATCTCTGAAACAACTGAAATCCCCATCACCTGAGGAATGGATAAAAAAGATGTAGTATTTTTATACAATGGAGTATTACCCAGCTATAAAGAAAGATTAACTCAAGGCTTTTATGGATAAATGGATGTGACTAGAGACCATACTTATAAGTGAAATAAATCATACCCACATGTGTAAATACCCCATGGTCTCCCTAGAGTAAGAACCTGAGAGGATAAGTAAAATCTGAAAGGTGCTACTGATGCTGTGAAAAGAAAAGACTCTTCAAAGGGAAGGAGCAACTGGGATGAAGGAAAGGAGAAAAGAAACAAAGAAGAAAGAAAGAAAAAAGACATATATATGTATATACACAGGATAGCTGTGACAATTATACTGTTGATTTCTGCTGCTCTATTAAAAGCAGCTACTAATGCTTAAATTTTTTTCTCTCTTCTTTTTAATTTCTGTGATCAATTTTGCATGCCTATATCTAGCAATCTGAATAACTAACTTGAAGACAACAATAAGCAACATAACACCATCACTGAATTCCTATCATTTTGTTTAGTAAAATTCTGTATTGTTTCCAACGTTCTTTAATACTTTTTGCTTTCTTTAAAAAAATAAAGCTAAAATAAAATTAGAAAACTGCTTAGATTCACTACTATATTTTAATAGCACCATCCAAGACCATGATTACATAAATGTTTATTATATACTCTACTATAATATAAAAACATCACGCTGGACGTGGTGGCGCACACTTGTAATCCCAGCACTCAGAAGGCTGAGGCAGGAGAATTGGTGTGAGTTCGAGACCAGCCTGGGCTACAAAAGTGAGCTCAAGGCCAGCCTGAACTGCACAGCGAGACCCTCCCTCAAAAAGACAAAACAAACAAAAAATCTATAATAAAATGAAAATGTACTATGATATTATTACTACCAGTATAAAGGCAGATCACAGCATATAAAAAAGAATGTATATTTAAGGACAATAATGGGTGAAAGTTCAAAAATAATTTCATGTTTAAATTGACAAATAATGGGGCCTGGCAGGATGGCTCAGTGGTCTAAAGTGCCTGCTTAGGAAAGTTTGGGCAGCTGCAGGGACCGCGGTTCGATCCCCGACACCACATGCTGTGCCAGCCCTGCCCTCAGGGCAGGCTGAGCCGGCCATAAAAATAAACAAACAAACAAACAAACAAAAGTTATGAAACAAGAAAAAAAATAAAATAAAAAATAAAAAATAAAATAAAAGCAGAGGACTGATTTAAAAAAAATAAAATAAATTGACAAATAAGCCAGATATGGTGGCACACACTGGAGAGGCTGAGGCAGCAGGATTGGTACGACTTTGAGACCAACCTGGGCTACAAAAGCAAGCTCAAGGCCAGCCTGAACTGCATAGAAAGACCCTGTCTCAAAAAGACAATCAATCAATCAATGAATCAATAAACAAATATAAAATAAAATTGACATATAGACAGTATCTGCTTATACTGTGCAAATGACTTTTGATATGCATATTTAAATCATTGCTTCCTACACTTAGACCTTCTGTGAGGAAAACATTGAATATGTTCTTTTAGCAATGTTCAAGTAACTAACACCATATTGTACAATAGAGCTCCAGAGTTTATTCCTTGTGACTGATATTCTTTTGTGATATTTATAGATTTTTCAAATAAAAACAATGTAAAAGTAATCAGGCGTGTTCAAAAAGGATGGAAAGATATGGGAGGAAGAAATATAATTGTCCTTGAAGATGACAGGATCGTCTTTAAAAGACACTTTAAAAGAATTCACAAAATACTCTTAAAAGTAATGAGTGCATGTCAGGATGGCAGAGTAGGAATCAATTTATGCAAAGTCAGTGGCTTTCTTACATACCAGCGATGAGAAAGAGGAACTGAATTTTAAAATCATAAAAGCATTAGCAGCTTCAAAAAGAAATGCTTAGGAATAAATCTAAGAATACTTGTAGAAAACTTGTAGGAATAAAGCTAAAAAATGTCAGCGAAAGAAATCAAATAACTAAATACATGCAAAGATATTCCATGCTCCTCGATAGAAAGACTCAATATTGCCAAGATGCCAGTTCTCCATAAATAGATTAATGGAACAGATCCCAGAAAAAGGACTTGCATAAATACAATATTAACAGGTCTTTTAAAAAGGAGCAAAGATAATACAATGGAATACACATGGTGGACATCGTGGGGGGGGGGGCAAAAGAAGAGGAGGAAGAAGTCTAGGCACAGATTTGCACTCTTTACAAATATGGGATCACAGGTCTAACTGTAAGATGCAAAACTGCAAAACTCCAAGAATATAACATAAAAGAAAACTTCAATAAACTTGGATTTGGTACTTTTTAGATAAATATCAAGGGAACACAAAATGAAAGAAATAAATGATAGCTTGAACTTCATTAAAATTAAAAACTCTGTGAAAAACATTGTCAAGAGAATGAAAACATAAGCTACAGCCCGGGAGGAAATAGTTGCAAAAGACCCAGGAGATGAAGGACTGTGAGCCAAAATCCACAGAACCCTCTTGAACCTCCACAATAAAAACTGAACAGCACAGTTATAAATACCAAACAAATCTCTTGAACAGATACGTCCTGAAAATATATAGATTGGAAATAAACCTGAAACAATACACAAAATCATACCTCCTTAAAGAATTATGAATTAAAAAACAACGAAATAACACTACACACTTAATAGAAAGCACAAAATCCGATCCACCAGAATCATGCGCCCTTGATGAGGTGGGGCAGCTGGAGCATGCACTTACTGCTGATGGACTACCAAATGGCACAACCACTTTAGAAGATTTTGGCAGTTGCTTGTGAAACTAAACATATTTTTATCAGTAATTTCAAGCTTTGACATTTACCTAAATGAACTGAAAATTTATATCCACACAAAACCCATCACACAAATATTTATAGTGCCTTTCATCATAATTGCCAAGATATTAAAAAAAAAAAAAAAACAGTATGTCTTGCAGTAGATGAATAGAGAAGTAAGATATGATTAATCCAGACAGTGGAATATTATTCGCTGATAGAGTGAAATGAGACGGCCAAATAAAGGAGTGTAAAAGCCCCCACGGCATTATTCTGAACAATATTGTTCAGATAGGACCCCCTAAAAACGTAGGAAGCAGAAGCAAAATTAGAAAAATGGAATTACATCCAACTAAAACATTGTTACATATACAGCAAAGGAAACCATCAATAAAGAGATGACGTAGGAAAAGGGAGAGAATAATTCAAAGCCACACACCTTGACAAGAGTTTAATATTCAGAATTCGCCAGGCCTCTAACTCAATAGCAAAAATCAAAATAACAAAATGTACAAAGGGTCTGAATAGATACTTTTCAAAGAAGACATACATGTATCTGAAAAAAATATTGAAATTGAACATCAAGGAAATTCAATTATAACCACAGTGATAAATATTACCTCATGCCTGTTAGAATGGGTCTTTCTTTCTGTTTTTCTTTTTCTTTCTTTCTTTCCTTCTTTCTTTCTTTCTTTCTTTCTTTCTTTCTTTCTTTCTGTCTGTCTGTCTGTCTGTCTGTCTCTTTCTGTCTTTCTGTCTTTCTGTCTTTCTTTCTTTCTTTCTTTCTTTCTTTCTTTCTTTCTTTCTTTCTTTCTACTTTAGGGAAGGGTCTACGGAGTGTTCAGGGTCTCCCTACTAGATCAGACTCTAGCAATCGCCTGTTTACAGCCTCCTGTGAACTCGGGTTACAGACCTGCGCCGCCATGCCCAGTCTCAATTGCTGTCTCAGCGTGCTTTAGGGGTGGAGCTGGCAAGATCAACCCCCCCCACCCCACACACACACACCCTGCGCCTGCTGCAGATACTTTAATACACTGAGCTATTTGGTCTGCCCTTACAATAGGTATTTCTTTTTTTTTTTTTTTTTTTTTGTCTTATTGAGGCAGTCTCGCTATGCACTTCAGGCAGGCCTTGAGCTCACTTTTGTAGCCCAGGCTGGTTTCAAACTCACACCAATCCTCCTGCCTCAGCCTCCCGAGTGCTGGGATTACAGGCGTTCGCCACCATGCCCGGCACAATGGGCATTTCTTAAGACAAAAGATTACTGCTGATGGCCATGTGGGGAAAGGGAATCCTTGTACAATATTGGTAAGAAGGGAGTATGGAAAAGTGCGTGAAAGTTCCTAAAAACTTAGCAGGAGAACTAACATATGATCCAGCAATGTCACTTCCGGATATACATACACCCAAAGGAAATAAAGTAAGTAGGTCAGAGAGAGAAGCGTGTCTCCCTATGTTCATTGCAACACTATTCAAAATAGCCAAGATATGGAAGCAGCCTAGTGTCCATCAGTGGCTGAGCAGAAAAAGAAGAAAAAGGGTCTGGAAACGCAGCTAAATATGAAGGCCCTTGGTTCAGTTCCCAGTACAGTACAAAAAAAGTCTCCTGTCCATATGTTGATGTTAGGGGAGATTGGACATATGTGGGGCATGGGGGGAGGGGAAATTTGTATACCTTCTGCTTAGCTTTGATGCAAACTCAAAACCGCTCTAAAAATAAAATCTATTTTAGAGTATATGTTCAAAAAGCACAATGACATGCTGTCACAGTTCCACTGAAAAGATCAAAATGAAATGAATTTCAGAGAGCTCAGAAAGCCATAGGAAGATTCTTCCTATGCTGCTAACGAATACAAAAACCAGTGCAAATGCTTAGAAAACTGCTTAGTGATTTCCCATCCTTTCTCCTTTTCTTCTTTTCTTCTTTTGTTAGAAAAGTATTTTACCATTGGGCCGGGCGGGATGGCTCAGTGGTCTAGAGCGCCTGCTTGGGAAAGCTTGGGCGGCTTCAGGGACCGCGGTTCGATCCCCGGCACCACATGCTGCGCCAGCCCTCGGGGTGGGCTGAGCCGGCCATAAAAATGAGTGAATAAACAAATAAAGGTTCTGAAACAATAAAAAAATAAATAAATAAAATTTAAAAAAAAAGAAAAGTATTTTACCACTGTGCTACCTTTCTACTATTTATTATTTATTTATTCATTTATTTGTCTATTTATTTTTCAACTGGGAATCGAACTCTGGCCCTTGCTCTTGCCTGGCAGATGTCATGTCACTGATCTAGGACACTGGCCCTCAATGTTTATTTTGAGACGGGGTTTTGCTAATTCCACAGACTGGCCTTAGATTTGGGATCTTCTTGCCTCAACCTCCAAAGTAACTGAGATTACAGCTGTGTGCCATCATGCCCGGTATTCACCAGTTTCATAAAATGTTAAATGTAGATCTACCTCATGACTCAGCAAATACATTGCCAGAAAATTTCACACCAGAAAAGTGAAAATCTACTTACGGATAACTTTTCATAAGAATGCTCCTAGAAGCCTGACTCACAATAACTCAAAATCTGAGAATCTCAGGTATCCATCATTTGGTGGATAGATGCCCTGTGATGGAATGCCACAATATTTACCTAGGAGATCTGAAGAAATAAACCACTTGCACATACAGTACGCATCTCAAAAATACATTGAGTGAAAGAACCAGACAAAATCAACAAGTGTGGTGTGATTTCATTTTTATAAAATTACGGTATATGCACAATGTGGAGAGATTGATGGGTCAGGTCCCTAAAGATACATTCTAGAGAGCAGTAAATATTCCGTTTTGATGTGCATGTGTCAAACTTGATTAGATGCTAGCTTAACCCAACCAGCAGGTATATCATGCCTTGGGCATGGTATCTGGCCATGACCTTTTTCCCTAAATCATAGATGAGCCTCCAAGCCCAGCCAATTGTGCCCTCTGGATATAAAAGTTTAAAAAAAAAGGAAGTTCAAGGTTTGGATACTAATCAGGAAGACACACCTGAGAATACTGAACTCCTGACACAATGCCAAGAGTAAAAGGAGTGGAGCATGTGTTCTGCTGAGTAACCCCCTCTATTCCTGCTGCACGGACTCTTAAACCTACCCAAGAGTGTGCACCAGGCTTCAGGAAAGTCTAGGGCAGGAACCCTGGGAATGACAGGAAGTGGGCTAGATCAAGGAGGGCTGAAGGCAAAACTGGTCCACAATATTTTACCGGTGTAAACAGTGAAGCATGTTTCTTCGGTCTCACACTGCAGCTTTGAGCTCCTTACAGTGACTGAAAGTTCTGCTTTTGAAGTCAATGGGAAAAGTGTCATCCTCGATGACACCAGACAATGATGTAGAAGGAAGAGGCAATCATCCTTCTTCTAGCTGATAGGAGGAAGCTGTGAACACCCCAGAAATGACAGTTAGGTGGCTATTCGCCTCCTAAAATTTATTCAGGTAAAGTGCCGCTCACCAGCCTGTGGCATCTTCAAACCACACATTGCAGCTGATGGGCTTTTGCTGCTATGAATTGTTTGGCTCACTGAGCTGCCAACACTGAAGAACTGAATGCTTTATGTAAAATCCTGGATATTCAGGCTCTCCAGAAATGTAAGAGCAAAAGTAAAATAAAGACTGTTTGCTACATATGCACCATAGATCAGTGGAATATAGAATCTATTCTGTATTTCTGGGTATGGAATATGTAAAATATACCTGATGGGCTCTGTGCCTGGATCCTCTCCTGGTGAGACCACCAGCATTAAAGGGGAATTGATCTCTTGGACAGGGCTGTGCCACCCCCATACGCTAGTGGCCCCCACCTGGTCCATTTTCCTGCTTTATGAGTTTTTGAATATGTAGTTCAAAGTCTCCTTTAAATTGTAGCCATTTGACCTTCTTCCCTTCCAAGGGTGCAGGAGAAAATTTCCCATTGGCAATAAAACAACATTTCACATAAATTGCAAAACTTAAACTGCGGAGCCAATTACTGCCTGAGCGGCTCGCGTAGTGTTCCTGAGTACGTCCATGAATAGGTTGTGACCTTGAGAAATTTTCTGCTCCTCTCTGGTTCTCAATTTTGGGACCTGTAAGGTAAAGAAATAAACTCCCATGCTTTTCATAACTCACTCCCCTGTAATACGACACCTAACCCTACCTGAGCTGGTGGAGGCAGCCCTGCGCTGGAAGGCTCTTGTGTAAGGGCATGCCCTGGTTTTCATTCAACTCATTTAGAAAAACACATGTTCACACAACCTTCTTTCATGGCCAACCTTGCCAACAGAGGACCCCTGAGAGTGGTCAGTCCTTGAGAAACCTGAACTCTGGAAACGGCTCCACATGAACATGAAGAGGGTAGGTAAGCCTGTGTTCTACCCGAGGATCTGCCCCTCTTGTGGGTGCTCCTCAGCATGCACACTTTTCAACAGGGACCCCTAACATCAAAGACAAACTTAAGCATTAAGCTCCAGTTGAACATGGCCACGGAATTTCCCCAAACGTGTTCACTAATACTCAGTTACAAGTGAAGTCAAGAAAAGGTTAGGTGCATGTGTAAAGCCACTTGATAAAAATGCCACAGGACTATTCGGGGACAAGTCAGAAGCAGCCTCGGGAAGGTGTCCAATTTATTAGCAGCAATTTAGGATCAAATATATATTCCTTCTCTGAGAAAGAAATGTGTATAACAAACGGGTAACAGTTCCAACAATTAATAGCTTTTATATGTTAAGTACTCTACAAATGCAGCTTGTTATTTTTAATCCACATGAAACCCCACTTTACATGTGAGGAAAACTCAGGCTCAGAATGATGAAGAAAGCTGCCCAAAATCAGATAACCAGGATGGGCGCGATGCCAGTCATGCCAGAGTTTGCAGTTCTGCTGGCCTGATTTCAGTGCTTTGAACCCACTGCCATGTTTGGGGCTATTCCATCATCCCTCCTCTCGCAGTGCACAAGAATTGAGAGAGTTCCTTGAGCCTTATTACATCAACTGATAACCTTCCTGTCTACACACAGAGGACAGAAGCAGTCGCATGTTCCCTTTACTTGACTTGAGGCATCCAGATGCATCTTTGTCCTTGATTACAGTCAGACACAATTAGAGGAGACACTAAAGAGCTGCGTATTCAGAGCACCACGCATTCTCTCTGCCATGTGCCTTTCAGGCCTAATACTTCATGGTTTCTGTGAACTTCTTGGACATTTAAGGACTTGCATATACAGAACGTTTTTTTTCTCCATCCTTTTAGGTGTCATTGAGAAAATAACCATGAAATGAGGGACAAATACTGAGCTCCTCCTGTGTGCAAAGCACAGTGCAAAATGCTTCCCAGGGGTGAATCCTTTCAGCCACTCTATGGATTGAAATGTCTATTTTCTTTTTTTTTAATTTAATTTTATTTTTATGGTCAACTCAGCCTGCCCTAGGGGTGGGGCTGGCCCAGCATGTGGAGCCAGAGATTGAACCACAGTCCCTCAAGTTGCCTAAGCTTGCCTAAGCAGATGCTTTAGACCACTGAGTCATCTCGCTGGCCCTATGGGTTGAAATGTAACTTGGGTTGTAAATGAGAAATTCCAAGACAGGGGCCCAGGGCATCTGATGAAGAGCTCCAGCCGCAGCAGGACCCAGAGCTCCCATTACATTTGCACTGAGCTCAGATATGTCCCCTCATTCTCTGGAGGGAACCACTGGCAGTGTCCTTGGCAATGGCACCCGCCCTGCCCCCTGTCTGGAAGCCCTCTTCCTCAACAGCTTCACCTCTCCCTCTGCATAAATTTTTAAGTCTCTACAAGCCATTGCCAACTTCCTGGCTGCAGCAGTGCATCTTGTCCTCCTCTATCACATGGAAATATCTTCTGTCTAGCTCTGCACAGCCCACCAGATGCGTGTCCAACCCACAAGCAATCACAAGCTACTTAAGTTCTGTTGGCTTTATGTTCAGTAGAAATTGGAGCTCTGTGTGAGTTCATGTCTGCAACCCAGAATTAATGCTGCTTTCCCAGCATTAAAACCATATTAATAGTATACACCCAGGAGTCTGTTCAGGGCCTCATTTCCAGACACAAGCCTGTTAGCCTTCTCTGGCTCCCTCCCATCCACCTGACTGTGGTCAGCTTCCAGAGGCTCCATGGCCTTCTGGTCTGTGTTCCTCAGCTCTCTGAGCCTCTTTCTAGGCTGCATTCTCAATTTATCCTCACAGCAGCTTCCAAGTTCAAGCTGTTCCTCCCACCAGGCTACGGAAACAGCTTTCTGATCAGTCTTCCTGTACGCTCTTTCCAGGCATGGCCATATGGATTTTTGCTCAGGAGCTGTTAGTGCCTTTTTAGTGATATTAACAAAGTTCATTCTGATGATCTGGACATCTGAGGATGCTGAGACAGGATCTGAGGGGGTACCCTCCAAGGCTTTCTCCCACTGCCTCCTGAGTACATTTCTCACCATGCACATCTTTCTCACTCCCACTCCCCAGCTCCTGCTCACATCGAGCCCTTTTCTGCACACTGGTTCCTCAGAGTTACCACCCATGTTAAGACAGAACCTTCCCAGTGCAGGGTCTTCATCGCCTCTGCAGACCATGAATAGCATCTGCCCTTCTGAGAGGCCAGATGAGCCTCTGGCTTTCATGGGAGAGTGTGATAGACCAGGAAAAAGATAGTTCCTCTCAGAAGGAAAGTGAGCTCAACAATTCATCCGGAGACCAAAACTAGAACATATATACAGGACCAGGAGTAAAAAGGGGAAATTCTGTTCTATGAAGCCCTAAGACTCCCTAAGGATTTCTTCCTAACTATTCATAGGATAGACATTTGAATCAAATTTACTTTAAACCATTTTCTACCAGAACTGAAGGTAGAGTCCACATTCGGTTCTGCAATTGTTTCTACTTTGTATCTCTTAGAAAGGCTTTTATGCCATTCTACCTGTAATACAGCTGATTTCAAGCATTATCAGTGAGTAAGCTGCACAAGGTGAGGGACTTCTTCTATGGCCTTTTTTCTTTTCTTTTTCTAGGAGAGGGAGAGAGAGAGAGAGAAAGAGAGAGGAGAGAGAGAGAGTCAAAGATGGAGTCAGAGACAGAAACAGAGAGTCAGAGATAGAGGTAGAGGAGAGGGGAAGAGGAAGACGAGGAGGAAGAGAAAGAGGGGAAGGGGAGTAGAGGGGAGAGGGAGAGAGACGATCTTGCTCCTAACCAAAGCTCAGCCAGAGTCAGTGCAGGCAGGCACAGATAGCTGTGGAATGCCACCCAACAAGATACATAAGGCCATGTTTCTCCAGAATAAGGTCGTTATAACAGCTAAATAGTGTCCTCTTCCTAGAGAAACAGATAGAAAAGTTAGTCATAGGTGAATGCACACAGCCTGCTCTGCAGAGACACTCAAGCCAATGCTTCTGGCTGATAATAGAAACCCACATGACCCCACCCCGAGCACTTACCCATACCACTGGTGGTCTTCCCCTGCAGCGTGGATTCTGAATAATCAATGCTTCAAGGGGTAAGGACTCAGTTCCAGACAAACAGCACACGTTTTCGCAGCAGTTGCATGTGCTTGTGTATCCACAAAGCCATCTGCCCACTCTCAGTGACTCGGCTGACCATTCAGAGCACTAGCCAGGCATATCCTGTAAGGAGCAGACTGATCAAACGCAGGAAACAGTGGTGTCTGTCACGTGAACATTTGGTCTGTCAGAAATTTAGAAGGTCATGAGAGTTCATTAAAAATACTGATATTAGAGAGACCAGAGATCAAATCCTTTGTCTTCTGTGTGACCATTCACCACATAGCCAACCTCCCAACATCTCTGATCCTTCCTCTTTGACAGATGGGTCTGACAAAAATTGTCTTGTGACATATGACTGAAATTAAATGATGACATGGTCAGTAAGAAACACGTCTTTTTTGCACAATGTTACTTTAGAAATATTAGCTGAATATTTCAATGTGGAGATCCATCACAGAGCTAAAACATGTTGCAGAAAGAAGCAGTGAATCTGTATCACAATAGATGGGCAGAGTGTTTTACCTTAGACTGAGATATCTCTTGTGAGTTTCATCTCAATAAATGCTTCTGCGAGCATTAGAACACTGGATAAACAAAAGTGAAATTCACAGAGGGATTTGTGAAGTTCTCTTCCTGAGCTGGTGGCTACGGTTTCCTCTCCCATTGCACTGGCCTGTGCAAGCCACATGCTGAAGGCCCCATAGCCCATTCTTCATGGTGCAAACTTGATTCAATAATGCAGAATGGGCTGCTCATGTTTTGGGGATAGAAAGGTCTTGAAATTAAATTACATGGCAAAGAGGAAATGTTCATGAGAACAGTTTATGTCAGCATAGCACATGGCTGATACTGAAGTTCTCCCAGATCCCATCCCCTCCTCACTTCTTGTGTTTCGGGGACTCCTCAGTTGGCAGTAACCAGCAAGGCAGTCATGTTACAAGGGAGGACCGGCCAAATAACTCAGTGGATGAAAATGTCTGCTAGCAGGTGCAGGGGTCAGGGCTTTAATTCTCAGGCCTGCAGTGTCAGCTCCACCCCAAGGGCACACCGAGATGGCAATTGAGACTGGGCCTGGTGGCAGGCACCTGTAATCCCAGCTCTTGGGAAGCTGTAATCAGGCTGATCATACAAATCTGATCCAGTAGCAAGATCCAGAATACCTAGAACACCCTGTATACGCTGCCTGAAAATATAAGAAGAAAGAAAGAAAAGAAAGAGAAAGGAGAAAGAAAGAAAGAAAGAAAGAAAGAAAGAAAGAAAGAAGGAAGGAAGGAAGGAAGGAAGGAAGGAAGGAAGGAAGGAAGGAAGGAAGGAAGGAAGGAAGGAAGGAAGACTGTTACTAAAAGATAACTGTCCTGAGACTCTTGGTGTACTTTTTCACGAAGAATTCTTTATTCAACTCTTCATTCTTTCACTTTCAAATTATGCCTTGCTTGAGTTCCTTTTCTATTATTGTTGCTAATTGTCTCCTTCATTATTACTAAGTATAACTCAGCTAGAGCCTCATGTATCAGCGAGCGTACCTGGGATGCGGGCTGCTCTCCCACATCGCTTTCGCTGACTTCAGGGAGTTACTCTCCAGGCTCTGTCACCTTACTCTGAGCTGTGTGTATTTCTTTTTTAGGCAAAGGTTTATACCAGCTGGTGACAAGCAGGAAGCAAGGTGGAAAGAAAAAAAAAAAAAAAAAAAAAAAAAAAAAAAAAACAAAGGAAACACTGACATGACTGGCAAAGATGGGGACAAAACAGTGGTAAAATGAAAGAGATATCTTAGTGTGATTGATCTCATAAGATCCAGAATACCACTACTTTGTAGCTTTGAAAGGCTAAATTATCAAATAATAATGACCTGTCCCCGTACGAAAAGTGACTTGTTCTTAATAGAACTCGTAGAATTTTCAGTAGATTATCTTTCCAAGTGCTGTCTTTACATTTATCCCTGGAGTTGATGCAGCTGCCCGCACTAATGATATGTATGAAGTACTTACATAATGGTTGGCACATTTTAAATGTTCAAAACATGTCATGGTGCTCATGCATTATTTGTCTGCATTTGAGGATGAAAAGTTGTCCCAAAGGGAGTTCAGTAAAAGAAACGATGGCTGCTCCAGAGATCAAGCCAGGCAGCCTCTGTGTAAATCCTACTCAGTGCAAACCTCCCTCTAGGGGCGAAGAGAGAGTCCGGGTCCTCTGTTACCCAAGGAAGACCGTGGCTGAGAAACTCGCTGGCTCCTATGTTTCTTCCGCACACCCCATTGGGTGCGAGTGTCACTTCTGTAGCAGAGGGGTGTGCCTGCGTTCTGGGCCTCCTATCTGCTCTTTGGTTAGTAATTAAGTATGCATAGCTACAGATGTGTTGAGATATCATCTTGACAAAGAACCAAAATTATTCGTATAATTTATCATCCCAGCCATCTCGCATGCTAACGAGAACACTCCTTGATTAGAATTGTCAAGAGGCACTTGCACCCATGTCCCATCAGGCAGAATTTCCTCCGCCAGATGCTGCCTTTCATACTAACTAGGAAGACTCTTGTGCTTTCTTCTTTTACAGTCTCCCAGGCCTTAGAAATGAAAAGCAATAAAACAGCGTTCCTCTCCTCCTCCTTTCCTCTGGTGAGCAGCTTCCCAAAGGCTTTCAGTGTTCTTCCTTTGGTTTTATAATCTAGGTATAAAGTGGTGTGTTATTCTTATCTAAGGCCTGTGTGAAAGCAGGAGCAGCAACCTGTGTGCCTGCCTGCCTGCCTGCCTGCCTGCCTGCCTGCTCACCCTCAGAGCCCACACAGAGGGGATGAGCCTGTTGGCTTCTCCTTGGCCCAGAGGAAAACTCATCATTGTGAAATCACCAGCCATTAGGCCAAGGCCCACTTGAGAGTGATACCGCTCTAGAAAACTGGCTTGCTTGGGATTTATCTTGGACGTAAAAACTCGCTCTCAAATTTCATTTATGGAGGCAGTGGCAGATTTAGGAGTCTGAAGAGTTTATGGTCTCTGTCTTCGGTAGAGAAAGGAAAAAGCAGAGAATTTGGAACATACTGGAAGCAAGAGAAGCATCCCTCTGCTTCCACTTCCTCTTGCCCCCCTGTTTTAGTCTGTGTTCTGTGGCTAGTAACACAGTACCACAGACTGGGTATATTAGAAAGAAAAGCAGCTTATTTTCACACAAGCCCTAGCCCAAACTGAAAGGCTACCCCTGGTGATGGCCTTCTTGCTGGCAGAATCCCCAGACAGCACATAGGGAGAGGCAGGGAGGGCAGGAAAAGCTCAGCCAAACTGTCTTTTACAGCAGACCCACTCTCAAGATAAACCATTAACTCATTTATCCATTAATTGTATGAGTGGATTAATGCATTCATGAGGGCAGAGCCCTAATTATTTCTTAAAGGTTACATCTGGTTCCCATCTCTTAATATCTCATAATAGGGATTAAATTTCAACAAGGGTTCTGGAGGAAAGAAATCATATTCAAACCATAGCACAGCCCCAGGGACAATATTAACGCTTCTTCAGGAAACAGGAGAACTGCCTACTTATTGTATTGTGGTCTCCCCAATCCAGTCGTAAATCTACCCTCAACAGTAGCTTTACATCCATAAAGATATGTAGGATCTTAATATGAGATTTTGTCACCACATTCAATGTTTATCAATTAATCTTTAAGATTTTGTACTAATTGAAAAATCCATTAAGCACAAGTCCATCTAATCATCCCTGGACTAAAGGCTTGGTTAGACCCAACCAAGAAGGAAGGGGTTAGAAAGGTCTAACACTGAGTTCTGCTGTGAAAAGCTCTGAGACTGCCAGTTCTTGAGCTCAGATGGGAGCCAGACACAAGTTGGCCTGCGTAAGCTTGGGCAAAGTTGCCATGTGAAGTATTCTAGGACCTCTAAAGAGCCCAGATAGAACTGAGTGGTCTCATGAGAAGCAGTATCTGCCTGCAGGACTGTATCATGATAAGCGGCCAAGTTTCTCCATAATTTTTTAATCCACCAGGAAGGAAAGCTCACACCAACTGCACTAGAGATTTGCTTCCAAAGATCTCTGCATCATCCACCAACCCCTCTCAAAGACGGTTTCATGGCAAACATGGAAGACAAGAAGAGAACTTGATTCACTGGCAGAATGAGAGCAAGTTGCAAAAGTCTGTCACTTTCCTTTTCATCTTCCCCACCATACATACGGAGATCTTGCCTGTAAAGCCTCACAGCTTCTTTCAGCATTTGCATCAAACTTGCCAGATAATTCTGAACTCTAGCGTCAGAGAGACCAGGGTTTGCTGAGGGCGTATCTGGAAGCATAAGCAATCCTGCTTTCAAGTACTTCAGACCCACGCTCAATAGTGAATAGGATCCTATCATCCAATCACTAGTTTAGGGATGTCATAGAAATCTGCACTACGGAGATAAAAGTGACAAAGTCCATACCTAAAGAGGAAGTAGAAGGGGACAACTATGATACATTTTACCAAGACAGAAAAATGCAAACAAATGAATGAGTGCAGTGAGCCCAATGGATGATCTTTGCTCAAAGAAAAGTTATAAAAGTAGATTATATGTTTACATGTAAAATTAACATTCCAATAGTTGAGCAATCCAAAGCACCTGCTTATGCAAGCTTAGGCAAGCTCAGGGACCATAGTTAGATTCCCAGCACCTCATGCCACACCAGCCCTGCCCTGCTGGCCACAGGCACAAAGAAAAGACACCATAAAAAAGTGAAAACACAAGATCTCCAATTAAGGGGAAAAAAATCTCCTTTTATGTAATGACAAAGGATTAGTACACAGTAAAAGTAAAGAAACTTGGGGAACGGGGAGATAGCTTAGTACAATAAGTGCTTGCCTAGTAAGTACAAGGGCCTGAGTTCAATCTCCAGTTCCAAAAACAAAAGAAAGAAAGAAGGAAGGAAGTAAGGAAGGAAGGAAGGAAGGAAGGAAGGAAGGGAGGGAGGGAGGGAGGGAGGGAAGGAGGCACAGAGAGAGAGTCTACCAACATAAAAAAAAAAAAACTAGATAGAACAAGAATGTTTAGTTGTTTGATCAATCTTATATACCTATATGTATTAATCTAAACTGATCCGATGATGAAAAAAAAATAAATTCACATTGTTAACATAATAATAAAAAAAAAAAGAAAATGTGGACAAATGATGTAGAGATACTTTTATAGAATACATACAATATTAACTACGCACAAATAAAAAGGTCTTAACCACAATGAAATTCAAACAAATACAAATTGAAGCAAATATAAGGAGAGACAATTTTAGTTCTACCGGAGTAGACAGCCAATAATATAAAATCTGACAATTTGAATGGCAGATAAATAAACAGAATAATCCAAATTCTCTGTCTTTGTAAGATATTCTGGTTCTATTTTATAAAATACTGAAGTAACAGAATAAATTTACGCAGTTTTAATAGTTCAATTGTAAGTTTCAAGAAAAAGTCAGGAGAGAAGCATGCCAAAATAGTTTCAACTACATACAATTTAAACATTTAAACTATGGCTTTAAAATTTGAAGGGTGACAAAAGCAATCCAGCTGTGCCCCTTCTGGGTATTTTCTCAAAAGAACTGAAAGCTTCATACTATAGGGATATATGTGCACCCATGTTTATAGCAGCACGATTCGTCACAGCTAAATCATGGAAACAACCAAAATGTGCATCACCTGAGGAATGGATGAAAAAGATGGTGGTGTTTTTATACAGTGGAGTATTACTCAGCTATAAAGAAAAACTTGAAGCTTCCATGGGTAAGTGTATATAACTAGAGGCTATCTTCGTAGGTGAAATAAACCAGACCAGTGTGTGTAAATATCATCTTGTCTCCCTAGTGTAAGAACCCAAAAGAACAAATAAAGCCTGAAAGATATAACAGATAACAGACACAGTAAAATGGAAATAAAATGAACTTAAGGATTAAGCAATGAAGTGGAGAGAAAGGAGAAAAGAAAGAAAAAAGGTTTTCACAAATGCAGTAGCCACCAGTCGCTCTCTGTCCCTCACTTTCAGTGGCAACATTTTTGAAAACTTAAAACTTTATTTAGGACATGATTCTTTTAAAGCAAATAGACTTGGTTCGTGATACTATTACTCCATAACATAAGTAATTGAGCTTATCATCACTGCCTTTCTGAATATCAAACATCTTTGACTCAGCTTGGAATTGATATTTTCCGACAATCATTGATATTCTAATAACTCTCCATAGAATGTGATATAAGCGGTTACACAATTTTTACATGGACATTTGGAAATTCAAGGATGAACAAAATTGTAGTCTGTCAAGCCTATGGCATGTTGCCCTGTCTCTTACTCTCAATTAATACTCTTTTCTTTTCTTTTTTTTTTTTTAACCAACCATTCATTTGACAGAGAGTATAACAGTAACTCAGTTTACACTGGGAGCAGCACACATCAAAAAGACAAGAATGACATGCATTCGAAGCATAATTTTAGTGTTGCATGGTGCTGTGATCAATATGATGAACCTTTTGAAGGTTCTTAGGACCAATATCTGATTCATCCTGTGTACATAAGTTCATGGTTTTGCTCCTGCTATGTCTCATCTTTTGTCTGCTTCCAGCCACTTCTTTGTTTAATCCATAACACATTCAGCTGTGTTATGCCCTTAGTTTTTTATTTCTTCTTTAGAGTTCTTATACTAGGGAGACTATACGATATTTACACTTGTAGATCTGATTTATTTCACTAATGAGTATATGTTCAATATGCATCCATTTGTATATGAAGTCTTCCAGTCATTCTTTATAGCTGAGTAATATTCCATTGTATAAAAATACCACATCTTTTTAAACCATTCTTCAATGATGGGCATTTTAGTTGTTTCCAAGATTTGGCTATTACAAATTGGGCTGCTATAAATATAGGTGCACAGATATTGCTATTGTATGATGTTTTCAGTTCTGGGAAAATTCTCAGTAGGGGGATAGTTGGATTAAATTGGATTTCCAGTTCTAGTTTTTTAAGAATCCTCCACACTGCTTTCCATAATGGTTGCACCAGTCTGCATTCCCACAAGCAGTGAAGGGCTCCTTTTTTCTGATGGAGGGTTGAGAATGTAAGTTAACAGACCAAAAATTGGAGAAAAAGAAGGGCTACGAGGATAGCCAATATTTTGGCCCTAGCCCTTCAAGGTCAGTAAGAACTCAGAACACAAGAGAACCTGTGCTGTAATATCCTATAACTCAGAGGTGTCCCAAATTTTCTGGTCAGGGAGATTATGGGACCTCAGAAGAAAGGGATAAATGAACCACAGTGTGTCTAAGGAGAGTCAGCCAGAGAAAAACATCCTCTTGGGCTTTCACAGAAAACAAACTGGTCAAGCAGTGGCTGTGACTCGACCCAAAGGCTGACACTGACAACAATTCTACAAAGCACTGTACATGGTTCCAAAGTTAATCCTGAAGGGATTTGACCTTGGAAGCTATGAAAGATGAATTTTTTTTTTTATACAGGTCTTGCTTTAACTTGCCCTTAATCATCCAGCGGAAAAGCTTAATTATGAGGCATTAAACGCAGAGCTAGATTAGTGCGATGAGCTGTAGGAGGCTTGGATCAATAGCCTCCAATGTTGCCAGTTTCACAGGTGGTCCATTGCAATTGTAGAACATTGGACTGTGTATGCATCTGCTTCCTCTTAGTTCAAAGAGAAGAATTTTTTTGTCCTTCCTTACCAATAGTAATTGGAAGGTGTGTCATGCCTACACCCTGTGCTCTGTGTAACTATTGTGAGGACAATATGTAGTGTGTCAACTCTTTAAAAAATTAATGTTTATAGGTAGTGTTTTTGTTTAATTGTTTGATCAATCTTATATACATATATCTATTAATCTAAATTGATCCGATGATGAAAACATGTAATATAACCATTGTTAAATTTTTCTGGTTTTGAAATTCTGTACTATATGTACTCTTACTTGTTACTGTTTTTTTTTTTTTTTTTTTCTATCTTTGGTTCTGCTATTTTTAGTCTTTAAAATAAAAATAATAAAATAAAAAACAAAGCAAGTAGACTTGGATGCTCATGAAACAACTATATGTTTTACTATTGCAAGTGGTATTTACAAATATCTGCATGAAACAATTTTCCTTACGTTTGGCAAGCTGCTGCAATGAATGTCTTGCATGTAAACATATTAAAGCTTCAAACAAAGAATCTTAATTTTCATATGAACCTATATCTTAAAGAAAATGCATAAGTCTCTTGTAACTGTAGATAGACATGCATCATCTGCTTTTTGTAAAAGTCCTGGAAATCACACTTTTTTATGGGGGCTAACAGTTTAAAAAGTAGTCATCTTTCTCTTCTTCATCTGATCAGAGCTTGAAAAGTAATTATCCTTCTCTTTATCTTAAAGATTTTGTAGCATTACTGGAGTTTTCCCATACCAGAGTTTTCTCCTAAATCTCTGATAAACAGTGTTTTTGTTTTGTTTTGCTTTTTTATGTTGGGCTTCAAAACGCAGTTTCAACCTCCTTATGGAGGCTAGCGTGCCAGCACTGACACGCTGACACTGAAGAGTTTTGCCAGCGGGAAGGTGACTGCTGCTGGAGCTGCTGGAGTTTCATCCAGAGCTGGCAGAATGTCATCGCTGTGCTGACGGTCCTAAAAACTCGGCCACACGAAGGTTCTGTAATTCTTTCTCATCCTGTTCCTCAACCTGGTTTAAGCCAAGTAAACATTGCAAGGACTGCTCGTTCCTTTTGTCAGATCCCGTTGCCTCACCAGGAAACTCCTTCCTAACAATGTACCTCCGACGAGTTTCCTTTGCAGAAGTCCTAGCTTTCTTGTGCTTGAAATCAAACTCCACTCTGCTTTCCTCAGTTTCAGCTTCGGCACTCACTACGCCATTCTCTGGGCTGCTTTTTCTGGTTCTTGCGTTTCTTTGTTATTTCTTGCTCCATTTTTCTTAATGCTAGCTTTCCCTCTAATATTCTTTTCGGTTTCACTTTACATCATTTGACAAATGTGATGAGGACTCATGCTTATAAAATGACACAGGTACTTGACTTTCAATTTTCCTCAATTTTGATGGCAATCTCAGATTTTTCTTAAAGTCTTAAATGCCCAGGTGTAGGCTGGGCATATTTATTTTCTGGTGGAGAGGGAGTAAATCACATTCACAGCAATCTTCCTTGTTTTCATGTGTATCCACATTGTCCTCTGATATATTTTCTAACGTCCCCATGGACATTTTGATGTGACTTTTGCTGGGGTCTGGCTCACGTTTGCTTGACACTTTGGCACTGAGGAGTGTGCTGTTGCCCTAGTGGCGTCATAGGAAAGATTATACTTCATACATCTTTGCTCTATGCTCTTCTTAGTTAGAAGCAGTATTATTAAAATACAAGCTTGTTTCTGATTGACAGTCATGTATTTTCTTTCTCCACATTATTTTTTAACTTCTTTTGTAATAGCTTGAAACGCACTTGTAGGAAAAAGCTTTAAAATGCTTCCTTTTGACCTCTGAGGTACTGTTAAATGAAATCACAGACTTGAAAGTACAATTTTACATGTATCTCCAAGGAACTGGGAAGGCTGGTCTCTGTGGACACTGTTTTTTCATTTTGTGCTATACTGTCCCCTTGTGAGGTGCCATCTGTTGTCATATTGCTGTCATAAACTATTACCCACCTACCATTTTTAGCAGAATACAATGAGGAGCACTAGGAGTTTTGACATCAGTATTTGGCAATTTCTCCTAAGCAGAATGAATACCTTCTAAAGCAGTTGTGCCCTCCTTGGCCTGAGTAATTTTTGACTATGTTCTCCTTTGTATTACGAATACATTTAGTCAGCTGAGCCAAGCCTTTGTATGAAACTCCTGCAGGTAAAATGTTTTTTGTATTCTTGATTCAGAGCTGAAAGTTCTCCAGCGAAGGGTCTTGTACAAGGTGACCACAGATGTCTACTCGACCCTGGTCCAGTCGGACTGGATGCCCCTGTCCCATGGTTGAGTGCCCAAAGTGACACCCAGCCCTGGTAAGATAGAACAATACAAATTCTCATGCACTGACATTAGGATAGCATATTTAGACTCAGAGCAATCCTCCTATCTCAACTTCCCCAGTGTTGAGATTATAGGCATGCGCTACCATGCCCAATTTCAGCTTCTGTGGCTTGCACAGTACACAGTATCAGGGACGAAACTTGGGCCTTTCCAGTTGCCAGGCAGGCACTTAGACTGCTGAGCTGTCTCCTAAGACAACATCTTACATATTGAAGGATGCAAACACCTTGTAAATTAAAAGAAAGCTGTGCTTTCTGTTGTTTGAAAATACACTAAGAGTTACCCCCATTTTAGAAAATCAAGTCTCCCTGGAAAACTTTGCAAATGGTAGTTTGTTAGTTGTTTTGTTTTGCTTTTTTGGTACTGGGATTGAACTCAGGACCCGGCACTTTCCAGGCAAGCAGTTATTCTACCAAGCTATCTCCCTGGCCCTGCACATGGTAGTTTTGGGGCTATCAACTCAAAAGACTATAATTGTGACTAAAAAAAATGCTGTATTTTACATGTAGGAGCAAGAGTTATTATTCTGGCCCAAGTTATTATTATTCTGGCCCAGAGTTATTATTCTCGCACTGAATTACATATTGACACAACCATCTTTTATTGTAAATTATTTTTATTTCTTTTATATGACACTCTGAGAATTGCACTAATTTCTTGAAATTTTATGAGTAAATATATTATCATATAGGCTATAAGCATTACATTTATAGACAGTAAAAAGAGCAAGAGGAAATCTTTGTCATGAATGTCTTTCTCATAGTTGTTAAGAATTATTATCCTGGGCTGGCCAGATAGCTCACCGGATTAAAGCACCTGCTTAGGCAAAACGCAGTGGTCAGGGTTCAATCCTTGGTGTGCGGTTCTGGCTCTGCACCTAGGAAGTGCTGAGATAGTGATTGAGACTGGGGGTGGTGACATACACCTACAATCGCAGCACTTGGGCGGCTGAAAACAGGAGGATCACTGAGTCCAATCTGTGGAATGAGACTCTGGAGACCTTTTACTAAATATATATTAAAGATAACTATGATCCTAAGAATGTCATTTGTGTATGTATACCCTGAAGTCACGTACAAAAGTGCAGCAATACGAGTTACCGATAAAAATAATAGTGGCTTAAAAAATTCCATTAAGAAAAAAATTGGCTAAATGCATGCATAGATGCATGACGTGGAATACTAGATCACAATGAAATAATTGAACAAGATCTATCTTTGTTATAGTGGATGAATATTTTAAAAATTTTATGTAATCTTACATAGTATAATAAACATACATATACTAGAAATATTTGAATTTCACAAATGGACACAGATTTTTTTTTTATTTAGAGATGTACTATGTGATAAAGATAGAAGAAGAATTAATGAGAGGAAAACATAAATCTCTGGATTATGATTACCTCGGAGGTTAACCCTTGGAAGGAGGGAAGAAGCAGAACGTGGTAGTATTTGGGGAGCACCAGTGTTTCCTACGCTGAATGAGAGATTTTTATTGTTTTAAACTATGCATATAAATCCTATTTCACAATTTTAAAACTTCAAGACTCAGAACTACCTCCCAGCACTTATTTAAGTGATTGAAATTTTCTGAAAACCTGTGTGAGCATAACTGGCAGAAGGGCAGATAACATTGCCAGGTCTCTCCCGGGTTTCCTGCACGTTCCATGTGCTCACTAACTCCTGGTATCTGAAACATCTGGCCGGGGAACAATGATGATGCTCTAGAGAGGCTCGGTATCCCTGCAGCCCCTGGGGCCTGTCCCAGTCCCGGGACTCTACAAGGCGCAGCACTGGGGGGTGCTTCTCAGTTACCAAATGAGAGAAGATTCGGCCACCCTTGGGTGACTCTCAGGTAAGCTCTCTCTGGTCCCCAGTTCTCAGTCATCTCCCGGTGGTCACCTCTCCATTTCTGTGTCTGAACTGACAGGTTGATGGCAGCTGCTCAGGCGTCCAGATTGTCTGAGAAGGGAGGAATTTTTTCAGCAAAAAGCTCCACCACCCCTGTCTCAGAAAACACTGGGAGGGTTTAGAAGCAAAGTAGGTATCATTTCTTTTATTTATTAATTAATTTTATTGATATATTTTCAATACACATAAGTTCACACTACTCATAGGTAATTTTTACCTGTACATGATAGTTCTGGAAATATTATCCAGAGCAATTAGACAAGAGAAAAATAGAAATGCAATGAAGAAGAGGTTAAATTATCATTATTTGCAGGTAGTATGGCTCTGTGCATGGATGACTCCAAGAATTCTATCAAAAGACTTATGGATTTGATAACCAAATTCAGTCAAATAGCTGGATGCAGTCAACACTCAAAAAGAAACAGCATTCCTACCTGCAAATAACCAACTCACTGAGAGCGAAATTGCAGAAACCACACCTTTCACAATGGCATCCAAAAAGTGAGATAATTAAGAATCAGTCCAACAAAGGAAGTAAAATATCTTTACATCAAAAACTACAGTACTCTGAAAAAGGAGATTGAGGAGGGTATTAGACAATGGACAGTTATCCCTTGTTCCTGGTAGGAATAAGCAATATAGTAAAAATGGCCATACTCCCAAGATTGTAACATAGATTTGATGAAACCCCAACCAAGATACTGAAGCATACTTTACAGAATTAGAGAAAATAATCCTAAAATTAATTTGGAAGCAGAAGAGAGAGTAGCAAAAGAAATTCTTGACAACAAAAGCAAAGTAGGTATCATTTCACTGGAGAGACGCATTAGTTAAACGTAATTGTCAAATTGACCAAACTAAGGGACTCCTGGCCAGGCACTTGGATCTTGGAGGCAGTATAATCATTGGTGGGTTCATCCTCAGGGATTACAACTGCACCTGCTGCTTGGAGGCCCAATCGAGGACTGGGTCACGGGGCGTGCCTTTGGCAAGCACATCTCTCCCTGTTGCTCTCCCCTCCCTCTGCTTCCTGGCCACCATGATGTGAGCAGCTACACCCTGCCCTGCCCTTCCACCGTGATGTTCTTATCTTGGTGCCAGCCAACATGGACTGAAAATTCTGGAACTGTGAACTCAAAATAAGTCTCTCACCCTTTGCATTATGAGCATCAAATATTTCCACATCCCAGCTTTGGGAAAGCTGACCAATACAAGAGATTTAAATGAAATGGCAGGGGGCACTACACACTCAGAATGAGAGCGAAAGCTAATAACAAACGTTACCCTCCCTGGCTCACCCCTGCCTGCTTCTAGAGTACTGCAGAGTTGACAAAACAATTCTCCCTTAACAGACACTAGCCGTACTTAGGTCTCTTGATGTACTGCAAGCCACTGGGGAGCCAAGGAGATACCTGTGCATTTTGGTCCATGGCATCATGCCAATAAAGTGAAGGTGGTGTGAAAACCTGGCAGAATATCACTGAAAGAAATCACCTGTAAGAGAAGTACAGTAGGCAAAGCTAATAGGTAACAAATCGGCAGTTTAGACGCTGAGAGAAGAGCTTGGTTTAAAGTGTCCTGCAAGAAAGAGTCCTTTCTTGGTAGAGCCGGGACTTGAAAGACATTGAGGTATTCCATGGAGGCAGAAAGAGAGAGATGGAGACAGGAAACCCTGCCAGCGAAAGCACTGATGCGGCAAAGGCTGTGAGATGAACAGAGGAAGGAGATAGCCAGTGTGGACGGGACAGCTTGCTTTGGCTGCGGGGAGGGAGCAGCAGCTGTTAAAGGCCAGATGTCAACACAGACCAACTCATTGGGCCTTTGAATGTCACACTAAAAATCAGGGGTATCATTTTACAAGCAAGATGACATTATGAGGAGTGCTTGTGTGGCCACTCTTTGGTCCTGAGATAGATTCCCACTGCATCTGCGGAAGCAGCTCTCCTCCACAAGACCAACACTCCCCTTCAGGCACCTGCTGAGTTTCTGCACTTTTCTGCTGCAGGTCTTGCTGCAAGTTTGTGATGCACCTTTAGCACTGCCAGGGAAACCCAGAATGGAGGAAAGTTCCCTACCTTGAGAGGCACCTATAATCAGGGCATCTCCTTTAGGGCAGGACATATACTAGAACAAAGATGTTTTCCGAGGACAATCCTAGGACCAAGCCCCAGATGACCTCAGTGGTGAGCAGCATGAGAACTTGGGGGAGATATTCTCTCCTCCTTGTCTCCCTGGCTCCTGCCTCCTAGCTCCATCTCGCAATGCCAGGATCTCACCACGCTTCCAGGAAACCACAGTGAGACAGGAGTCTCACTGAACACATCTGAGGAAACCAGGCGCTACTAGGCTCCAGGAAAGCATCATGAGCCTAGGAGGGGAGGAGGATAGGCAGAGCTCTGCACAGGGCTGCGATGGAACATAGAAATGGCCAGCATCCAGTGGGAGACAGAGACAGCGAGACAGAGAGACTGAGAAAGAAAGAGGGGTGGAGAGATGCAAAGATATAGAAACAGAGCAGCAGACAGCCACAGCCACAGGGACAGCTAGTAAGGAGGAGGGAAGCGCACTCAACACAAACTACCAGCAGGCGTGAGTGCACCAGGAGCGAGCACCCTATCAGTGCATCAGCTCAGGAGGGTGGGCTCAGGAGGATGGTTGTGGAAAGGCTACTGGAAATATGGGGGCTTCCAGGAGTGGTAGAAGTATGGGCCACACTGCAGTCCCAATAGCATAGGATTCCTGGACCTTCCTGTGTGCTGCTCCAACTAGGCCACCTGGGCTGGCGCTGCCCCTGGGTCCCCTCAGACTCCCCTCTGCCCATCCCTCTCTCTCTTCCATCTTTGTCCTCTGACAGCGGGCAGCAGGGCAGCAAAGGCAGCTGCTCTTCCAGGGCTGCTTGGCCACCTGGGCACAGTATTACAACGTACGGTAATGAGCAGCTCTATGGTCTCTGACACAGGCGATGATACCTTTAGAGCCACATAAATTATTTACCTCTTACCTAGCACAAGCACATTTACATAGGAGAAAAGTATTGGCTTAATATTATTAATATTAATGTTTAATCTGGAAAGAGTAAGCCTAGGACAAAATTCCAAGTACAAGTGCCCAAGCAGAGGTCCTAGCATGAGGAACATTAGTGTACAGGAAGTGTAAAGGCACACTCTCCCTGGACGTTGTACAATCCAATCCTCTTTCTGACCCCCTTGTTATCTTGCCCTGGTTCCAGCCTATGCAAAGTACTGAGCCTTAACATCCTGTTCTATGCACTGAGAGAAGCCAGATAGATGGTGAACCGTAATAAGGACAGAAATGGTACATACAGAGCCCAGGCCAGGCGCACAGGCCTGCCGCATAGATGTCCGCTATTCCAGTAAAGCGGGCACTTCCCATACACCACTGTGGGAATTTTCTGCTTTGAAACACTTAGGCTCCTTGAGGAGCTCAGTCTCTATTTCTGGGCAACTATCGCAGACCCAAGAAACAGCTGGCTACCCTACCAGAGCTCCGAGTGCTACCTTCTCCTGAAGCTTTGTTGAGTGGGTTGACCGTCTCATGAGTGTCTTTGACCATCATCTTTGTTATGATTGACTTTTCATAGTCTTTTATTCTGCCCTGATTATTTATCTCAGACCCTTAATTAGGATTTGCAAATTCTTCGCTTTTTTTCACCTCTGGCACTAGACTGTGACTGATACAAGGTAAGTGAATTAATTCTAGATCTCTTGTCTCAGTTACTTTTGCCTCAATGCTGGGACACAATACCCAACACCCAGAATTAAGGAAGGAAGGGTTTATTTAGCTCACAATTAGTGAGGAGTTGGTCTATACTTGGCTGGCTTCAGGTCAGAGTGCTACATGGCAGAGGACAGCTGTTCAAGGTGGCAGAAAACAGCAAAGAGCAAAAGGAGGAACAGCAGCCACGGCAGCTAGCAAGCCTCGCTCCTCTCCTTACATGATAATGGAGCTTATCAGTCCCACAGTGGGTGTAGCATTCATCAGCGTTGCATCAAGAACTAACCACAAACACTCCACGACTGCACGAGGTTTGCAGGGGGACCAACTAGACACATGCCATAACATCTCAGAACCAAAAACCTGGGTACAAGTGGTGGGGGAAATGGCTAGAGAGGTGGAGACGGGGAGAGAGGAGAAGAGCAGGTGATCACCGAGGCACCTGGACGCCAACTGCTTGAAACTGAGGCTTGGAGGACCGTGCTCCACAGCTGACTGCCTCAAGGGGTGAGGAACTCTCACTCAGGCACTCCTTCGCTGCCCTCCAAATTAACCCTGCTGTTAGATGTCTGTGCCAGAGTCTGGAATTCCCTGGAAGTGGCTGCATCCCCAAACCTGAATCGGCCCACTTCTTTGGAGACACTTGGTGCTGTCCCACCAGTGCTGCCCTCCCTGGCCTGTGCTTGCTGCTGCTGCACTTTCGGTCATTGGGCCCACAGTTCTGCAGTGTCACGCCCAGCACTGCAGCTGGGGCAGCACCTGCTACACTGGAAGAAGCACTCTGTAGATGGGTGCCAAAGGAAGGTGTGAACTTCAGCATGACAACCTCTGGAAAAGGGAGCAAGCATCGGACAGAAGTGGAGGTGGGGAAGCCTTTCTGAGAAGGAGACAGCTGACCTTGCTCTGAAACCAGAAAGAGATGTTCCTAAGTCAAGGAGAGACGCAGATGGCCCCAGGATAAGGAGAAGCAGGCAGATCAGATGAGGAGAGCAGTAAAGATAAAGGCTTTGAGACAGGAGAGAAGAACAAGCATCCGGGGAAGCCAGACAGTCCAGTATGCTGCCCGGGATGTGACAGAGCGGCAGTGGGCAGAAGGGGGGCGGGCCTCAGGCAGGCTAGGGAACCTCAGACACAGGGACAGGCCTTTGGGTTCACCCTGTGGGAGGTGTGATAAAAAGATATGGTAGATATTTAAATTCTTAAAAATTTTATTAGGCCAGCCAAAGAGTTCATCAGATTAAAATACCTGCAAGTAGACACAGGGGTCGAGGGGTTTAATCCCTGAGTCTGCCCTGCTGGCCACACTCCTGTGGTATGCTGAGCCAGCAATTGAGACTAGGCGTGGTGACATGCACCTATAATCCTACCTTTTGGGAGGCTGTAAACAGGTGGATCACTATGAGTCTGACCTAGTAGTAAGACCCTGAACACCCTGTAGACCCTTCCTTAAAATAAGATTTAAAAAAAACCATCGTGGTAACATACACATTGTATTAATCTACCTCAAAATGCTTCTCCACACTTTGGACACACTTCATCATTCTTGGCACTTTTAGAAGCAGTTCTGGAATTGTCAGTGTCTTTGCAAACTGTGATTGAAAATACCTTGAATGCTGGAGCCCAGTGCTATTCAATAGAAAAGGGCAGATCATCAAAGCTCTTCCGGGTGTCTTCATCCATGCTGCTTACCAAATCTGGCACTGGGACCTTTCTAGATCTTGTTTAAAGACTAAACAACAGTTAAAGGTAAACATCTTGAGTTGATTCAGGACATGAAAGTGGCCACGACACTGTAAGCAAAGATATTCCTGAAGAAAAATTCTAGAACTTCTTCAGAAAGTAGCAAAAGCAATGGGATCAGTGCATATGGAGCAAGAGGGGGTATTTTGATTAGAGAATCAATGACAATGTGCCTTTTACTATAATAAACTGTTGAGAAGTTTAAATATTCACTCTGTTTTGGTCATCCCTTGGTAGTGGCCTGGAGACTGTCAAAGAACTTCACCTTGTGGGCTGGAAATTTGATAGGTAAGTCCTCACAAGTTGATCTCTCAGACAACCAGCTTTCTACAGAGAGGCCAAGTGGAATATGATGGGAGGCAAAGACTCTAGCCAAGGTGTATCAGGCATATCCGGGTGAGAGACAGGAAGCCTTCTCTGAAGAAGTGTTGCGGAGGGATACTCATGATTTGTTCCTAAAAGGATGCTCTTTGGAAACTCTGCAAAGAGGCGGGATGAGGAGGGACAGTTCTCAATGGAAAGACAGCCAGTAGAGACAGAGAGGTCTTCTGGTTTGGTACTGCTTGAGTGGGATCTTGATCAAAAACTGAAACTGAGTGTGTTTAGAAACTTCAATAGCAAATTGACAAAGTAATAGAGTATGACGACTCAGTCTGATAATAAAAAATTAGGGGCTTGCATTTTGCACAGCCTTTTTTCTTAATTTCATTTTCCCTATAATTCAAATCTCATTGTATGCTACAAAAGTACTGGCCTATGGCTGGTGGGAAATAGAAAACCTGGTCTTCCCTTGCAGCTGGGTGGGAAATGATAGTTTAGGCACCCTCATTACACTCAGTCCAAGCTCCTCACTCCAGAGTTTTGTTTTCTATTCATATCAGAAAAATATCTCCCCACACTCAAGGCCAACAGCAAACAAAGTCAACTATCAGGCCAGTGAGATAGCTCAGCAGTCTAAGTGACTGCTTAGACAATCACAGGGACTGGGGTTCGGTCCCCAGCACCACATGTTGTGCTGGTCCTGTCCCTAGGCATGCTAAGCTGGCCACCAAGATCAGGTGTGGTGGCACGTACCTGTAATCCCAGCACTGGGGAGGCTGAAAACCGGAGGATCACTACAAAAATCTGAGCTGCATAGTGAGACCCTGTACCAAATACATATATAAAATAAAAAGTCAAATATCTACACTCACTACTCTGGCCACTTTATGTCTTAGATCAGACATTATGAGAGTGCTCTCCCTCACTCAGGCAGAAAGCGAGTGCTGTTTAATTTCTGTAATGTCAGTGCCAGGGTCACATTCCTGAAGCCAGGCCGATGCCGAGGGGCTAAGCCGGAATGGCCTCTGGCAGCTCCCAGCCTCTAATGCCTGCAGTTGGCAGCCACGCTCCCTGGAGGTCATTAATGTGGATCAGCCGCTAATGGACTTTCTGAGCTGGCTTTGTCTGCTGGAACTATTTTTAACTCATCATGAATTCTGAATTGTCCAAATGCACTTTGATTTGGTTGTGAATGTGAGCACAAATAAGTCCTGCGGTGTTGCTCTGGTGCTGCTCCTTAGACGGCCCACAAACCAACTTCTTTCCATTCATGCAACTCACCAAGGTGAAGCTGAAGGCCACTGAGCCTCCCCTCACTCTTGATGTGGTGTCCACAGGATTGCATTTCAGAGAACAAAAAATGAATAGTGACCATTTTTCTGTGAAGTTTTAAACTAGGTCCCCCATCCCTGTCCAGAGAATATGTCATCTTAGTGGTAATTCAGTGAGTATTGCTATGTGCAGGCACTGAAGAAAATGAGCGAGAACAACAGCGAGCACTCTAGGGGAAAGAAATTAAGACATGTATGACCCACTGTCAAAAAATTTACTTTCCAACTACAATGAGCATGTGAACACACAGGAGTACAAGAGTCACACGTCGGCTTCCCACAGGCTAGGACATTCTCTATGTGTGCTTTGTTTGAACTCCACATATTTTTTAAAAATGGAAAGTTGCACATAAAATTCTGGCCTTCTAAGTTTCCTTGGAAGATTGAAATATTGGTCCAAATTGAGCTGGCAACTATGTGATGGGATTAACTGGGGCTAGGGACCTGAGGCATCCTGCATCTGTACTGCAGCTGGAAGAGCAGCTGGGTGGGTTTTTAACAAGAGAGAGGCTCCCTGGTTCTGATTCCAGACTGGAGAGTAAAAGCAGAGAACACTGTCAGCACTGGGATGGGGAGCCTGATGGGGTGGCTTTGAAGGCATTAGAAGTTCGAGCTTAATACAACCAGATTTTCCAGAGGACATGGGCTTTGCAGAATCATCTGAGAAGCACACAACGCCACCCAGAGTCCCACCAGCTGCCCGTGCACCACAGGCTCCTGTCTCATTAGTTGGGCGTGCGGACAGGCAGTGGCCATGGCTCTGCTTTGTGTCCAGCTCCCCATTCACACAGCTATGAAGAGCATTTACCACATGGGAGCATTAGGCTTACTCTAGGGAGAACGTGAGGAATAGACCTGCACTCAATGCATTCAAGAGTCACCCAGGAGGCAAAGCAGGTGAACAGGACAATGATGAAGCCCAGGGGACTACAAGAGCCCATGGTGGAGAGCTCAACTTGAGCTGACAGACCAAGGGAGCCAAAATCCATAAGCATCACTCCAGTCACCTATCATGGCGAGAAGCCTTTAGTCCACAGATGAAGCAAGTCTGATCTGAAGGAATTAAAAGCAGCCTCTCAAAGCTAGTAAGCAGAAAAATGAATCCTTCAGGCCAACAGCACTCAAAGAACTGAATTATGCCAATAATCTTTGCCGGTCAAGCCTTTAGATGAGACCCCAGCCCTGGCTGACAACTTGATTTCAAGGTTGTTAGATACTCCTGGCCCACGGATAACAAGTGTGCTTGCTTTCAACTGCTGAGTTTGTGCCAGTTTGTGCCAGTTTGTTAAGCAGCAAAAGATAGCTAAAACTTGCTGGTCTGATTTATTTCACTTATGAGTCTGGTCTCTAGTTGTATCCATTTACCTAAAAAAGCCTCCTATTTGTCTTTTTTTATAAATAAGTAATACTCCATTGTATAAAAATATCACATCTATTTAGTTGATGGGCATTCGGTTTGTTTCCAAAATTTACCTGAAAACTATCTGGATTTATGTACCCTCCCTTGGATGTGGGGGTGCTAGGGATTGAACTTGGGGCTTATGCACTGAGTCAATACCTAGCATTTTGTTTTACTTTTGAGACAAGGACTTGCTAGATCACTAAAGAGTCTAAGTTGGACTCAGGCTTGTGACCCTCATGCCTCTGTGTCCCGCAATGCTGAGACCACACGTATATGTCACCATACACAGTCAGCAAGACATCTATAGAAGAGTCATCAGACAGCATATGGCTGAATATCCATGTTGGGCCCCTGCCCATTGGCAGAACAGTGCTCACAGGGTGTGTAAAAGTGGGAGGAATGGCAGGTAGCTGTGTGCACGCAGCAGATGCCAGAAGCACAGCTGTTCTTCTGCCAGCCACCACCATTACCTTCTGTGAGCAATTTCCTCACTTCTTAGAGTCGGGAAGCCAAGGCTTCTGGCCCCTCTTGTCATCCTGGCCAGGCCCCAGCAGCTGTAGGCCTCAATTGAGCATGGTCTCAATGTCTTTATTTTTATTTATTTATTTATTT